>WNGS01119371.1:0-11050 GCA_020271785.1 Procambarus virginalis
GTATATGCTAATGTGTATGTGTACTTTTATTTATAATTTTTTTTTTTTTCTCTGTTGGCGGGGTGCTGGGGGAGCAGCTTGCTCTATTGCCTCTCGCATGGTCCTGCTGTTGGGCGCTTTGCGTCGTCTTCCGGCCTCTGGTGGCATCGGTGACGGCTTCTCCCCTTTTGGGGGGTTCAGAGCTGGCGGGGGGGGGGGCTTCTTCCCCTGCGTTTCGTCGTGTCATCTTCGTGGGTACGTTGGACGTGGTCGGTCCGTCCCTTCCTTCTGGGGTCCGGCTTCTGTTGGGGGCCGGGTGCCTGGATGGTGGCCCTGGACCTCCAGGTCACCTCTTGGCGCGTTCCTCCAGGTTTTCTGGGTCTGGCACGGTTGGTGGTGGGGCTTCAGGCTGGCTGCTTTTGTTGCCTGCCCTATTTTGTGCTGAGCACTTTGAAATTTTTGCATCTTTCCGGATCTGGTTCCCTGTCTGTGTCTGAGATTCGGTGTATGGCCTACCTCGACGTCTGGCTGGTGTGGGCTCCCAGTCAGTCCGCATGTCTGCTCGCCAGGGGTGTGGTTCCTTCCAGATCGCCGGGTTTGGTGTCCTGGTGATCGGGAGGTTTTTCCATATGTTTCCATCCCGGGTTCGGGCCTGGTCCTTGTTTAGGGCTATTGGGCCACTCATTCTTTCCCTCCAGACGTGTTCCTGCAGCTGTGGTCCCGCCTTCGGCGGTGCATGAGACGGTCTCGGGTTGCTCAGCGGTTGCTTGAGCGGTTGTGCGGGAGTCTGAACTTCGCCGTGCTAGTCTACCCGCCGGGTCGGGTTTGGCTGCGGCGTCTGTTTTGGTTCCTTCGGGGATTTCCTTTCCGCCTCTCTCGCGATCGTTGGGTTCTCCCTCCGGGGGTCTTTTGTCGGTTGCTGCGTCACCGGCTTCCTCTTCGGGGTTTTCAGGGTTCGGTGCCTTGGCACCTTCCCGAGCCCTCGCTCGTTGTGTTCACGGACGCGTCGTCTCTTGGCTGGGGCTTTGTGACCAGTGCTCACCAGGCAGGCCAGGGACGGTGGGGTTCGTCCTTCCATCGGGCTCACAGCACGGTTCGGGAGTTCGCAGCTGTCTGGTTCGCGCTTCGGAGGATTCGGGTCGCTCGGGGATCGCCCTTTACCTCCGTTTGGACTGTACTCCAGTGGTTCCTTGCCTGAACCGCGGGGGTTCTCTCAGTCCTTAGCTCTTGGGATTGGTCCCTGCGAGTGGTCGTCTGCTGGATTCCCGGGGTTTGGCTCTCCGTGTGGTTCACGTCCGGGGAGTGTCCAACGTTCTGGCGGACGGTCTGTCTCGCTCCCTCTCCACGGGGTGGACGGTCGACGACGACTCGTTCGTTGGATCTGCCAGACGTACGGTCCCAGATGTGGACCTCTTCGCGTCGGTGTGGTCTCGGCGTCTCCCGATGTGACGCCTTCCCCGACTGCGCAGCGTTCGCGGTGGATGCCTTTCGGCGGGACTGGTCTAAAGGGGGTTCCCTGTACCTCTTCCCTCCGGTCCAGCTGTTGCTTCGGGTTCTGGTTCGTTTGGAGACATTC
The DNA here is from genome assembly GCA_020271785.1 of Procambarus virginalis. Taxonomy (NCBI): domain Eukaryota; kingdom Metazoa; phylum Arthropoda; class Malacostraca; order Decapoda; family Cambaridae; genus Procambarus; species Procambarus virginalis. Next base: position 1,556 of record WNGS01119371.1, read on the forward strand.
CCAGGGAGAGTACTCCTTGTGGCCCATTGGTGGCCGGCCCGGCTTTGGTTTCCGGTGCTGTTGACTCGGTGCCCGAACCCGGGACGTTTACCGCGGCTCCGCCTCTTTCAGCAGGTCGGTCCGCTCTGGTACGGGGCTGGTTCGACCTTCTCCTCTGCTCTTCGCGTCTGGGGTTTTGACGCGGGTGTATCACCAATTCTATGGTGATCAGGTGGCTTCGTTGATGGTGTCCACCTGAGAGCTTCGTTTCGGCGACAGTATGGATTTCCTGGCGTTCTTTTCGCCATTTTCTGGCTCTTTGTAGGTTGTCTTTCTTTCGGATCAGGTTTTGTCCTTTCTTGGCTTGTTCAGGACGGTCGATTGATGCCTGATACTGTCGCCTCGTCTCGTGCGGCGCTGGCGGAGCTGCTCGAGCTAGCTTTCGGGGTCGACGTTACATCCGCCCGTTTAGTAAGCTTTCCTGTGCTATGTTTCACCTCCGGCCTGCTCATGCGCCTCCTGAGCCGTCCTGGTCCTTGGACCGGGTGCTCTTCTATCTTTCCTCTCCTCGGTTTGTGGTGGCCCCTTCGGTTCCTGATTATTTTCCCAGGCTTTGTTTTTGTTGGCGTTGGCCTCTGGGGCCGGGTAGGGGAGCTTCATGCCCTCCTCGGCGCAGGGGTTTCTGCTCTTTTGGTCCTGGGGGTAGGTTTGTCCGTTTGCAGCCTTCGCCTTCTTTTCTGGCGAAGAACGAGACGGCTGCTTTCCGGAGGGGTCCGTGGGTCATTGATGCTTGGTTGGTTCGGCGGGGGTGCATCATGTGTTGTGTCCAGTTGCGGCACTTCGCCGTTGCTTGCGCGCTTCGGCCGGTATGGCTGGGGATGCGCTTTGGGTTGATCCAGTTTCCCTCGTTCCCTGTTCCAGGGTTCGGGTCTCCCAGGTTGTCTGCAGGGTTATTAAATCTAGCCAGCCTGCGGTCTATCCTCGTGCCCATGCCGTTAGGAAGTTTGCGGCTTTGGCTGCTGTGTTGGTAATATGTCTTGGGCACATATTCGGGCGCGTGGTTTTGGAATCGAACAGGGTCCTGGCCGCCCGTTATTTGGTGAACGTCCGTGCTCCTCGGCGTTCTTGTGTTGCTTTGGGTCGCAGGTTGCAGCCAGTTGTCTCGACTTCGCGTTGAGGAGTTTGTGGCCGCCGCCTCCCGGGTACGTCCCCTTTTTCCTTCTCTTTGGGTAATTAGCTCCAGGGAGCCGTAGGGGCTCCCCACAGAAAACCAGCGTTGAATGTAATGAAACGCCATTTTCTGGGTGAGCCCCGGAGGCTCCCTGGCTACCCTCCCTCCCGTCCGGTCGGCGGATTTTTCGCGTTGGTTGAAGCCTAGTTTCCGAACTGACGGCAGCCGGCGCGGTGAGGTCCGGGCCCCCCCCTCCCCCCCGGGGAGGGGAGGGCTGCGCGGACAACCGGCGCGGCAGTAAAGTGATTGTTTGATTGTTTTCCTTGTGATTGTAGGGAGTTTTTCTACCTCTCTGTTCGGTTTGTTGTAGTTTTCTACATGTGGGGTTTGTTTTGTTACGCCTACCTTTCTGGGTGCCTAACCCGGTCGATGGCAGATAAGGAAAACCCCCAACCATATGGGGTTTTCCAGGGCCATTGCTCCCTGAAACCTCTCTGAAGGGGCCAGGTTCTGGCGCTGGTCCTGGTAGGTCTGAACTCCATAGCTAGTGTCCCGGTCTAACATAACATACATTAGCCCGATAAGCTCCAGGGAGCCTCCGGGGCTCACCCAGAAAATGGCGTTTCATTACATTCAACGCTGGTTTTTTATGAGGTCTTGTTAAGTGGTCTTCAGCTACTAAGAAAGTAAGCATGGTAGTATAACTATTGTGAGAGTGTAATTGTTATTTAAAGGATTATATTTTAGGTACTGTTTTTTTCCTGTATTGCACTTGAAACTTTGTCACCAACTGTAGGATCTCTTGTCAGAGGCTTGTTCATCTTTGACTCTTCCCTCATAGTCCATTTCATTGTTAAAATTTGAGACATTGGAATTTAAATTAGGCTTAGGATGGTGAAGGGTTTTACTATTTATCACAAATTCTTTGTTGCCTTTATCATTCTTATCTGCATGTGATAGCATTCGAAGATCATTATGCAGTATAAACAATACATTTTCAATTTAAAAATAATGCAAATTGTAAAGAAAAATCAAACTTCTGGTTTATAGAGGCTTGGCCAACTGTAATTATCCGAACTTTTGATTCTGGATAATCAAAACAACTTTGCCTGACAGCTGGATGGACAGCGCTTCGGATTCGTAGTCCTGGTTCCGGGTTCGATCTGCGGTGGAGGCGGAGACAAATGGGCAAAATGTTTCTTTCACCTGATGTCTCTGTTACCTAGTAGTAAATAGGTACCTGGGAGTTAGACAGCTGCTCTGGGGTGCTTCCTGGGGGGGGAGGCCTGGTCAAGGACCGGGCCGCGGGGACACTAAGCCCCAAAATCATCTCAAGATAACATCAAGATAACCAAGACCTTATCCTGACTGAAATTTCAGGTGGGATGGTCATTAACTCATAAGATGGAAAATATAAAGTCAAGGAGACTATATGAGGTAAATTACACAAACTAAAATCTAGAATCCTGACAAAAGGAGACCGAAAAGCTGGCTCATGTCATGCTGAATATATTGGCTTAATAAATGCTACTATATATGATCTAAATAATATTAATAATTTAATAATCATTATGAAGGACAGAAGGATAAGCTTGATGATTATCCCAAGATGAACTAAGTGACTCATCCCAAAGCCAGGGCAACAAATCCCAAATTGCATGATGAACTGTCTTGTGTAAGTTTGAAAGAGTATGACTTGAAACCCTAAACGCCTTGTATGTACTCTAAGTCTTAAATTTTTTACAGACTGCAGCAAAATGTAGCAGATTTAGAAAAGAAAATAGCAGCATTTGAGAAGAGTAGCAGCACTGACATGTGTGTAACATGTCATTGTGCCTCCCGTGGACAAGCTGTAGACACACACAGTTTGGTTGAGTCCCCTTCATCTCAGAGGTGTGGGTCAGCTCCACCAAGCTTTATAGGAAGTTCACTCAAGCTCTCCAGAGGGGAAAATAAAAATATTAATGGATGTTGCCAGATTAATAATACAAGAAGTGTTGTTTTAGGGGATAAGTGTGAGAGGTGTCGGCAAATGCAACGCCCAGAGAGAAGAACGTCAAGTGCAACTATTCCTGATAGTCATTTGCCTACTGTCTTGAATGTGAGAAGAAAACGGCATTTCTACGGGGTCAGGGTTATGCTTCTTCACGTAGTCTCAACATTGGTCGAAGTCCTCCCTCTTCAAGTTTTATGAGAAAAAAATATAGTACTATCAGCTTACGACGTGTCCGACGCTCGGCCCTGAATAAACAGGTAAACCTATATACTCTTGCCTAAGTTTTCATGTAATGGTACTTGTGATGATAAATAAAACTGAATTGTGAAAACTTTTCTCCTTGTAGCTTACCATTTCATCTTTAAATTATTGCAGTATTATACTGTGATTGCAGCCAAAGGTACTGTATATTTCCAATTCAATAAATCATAGATAATTATCAAACATTACAGTAATATTTAAAATTTATATATAGTAGGCTAATGACTTGTCTAATGTACTGTGGTGGTTCAATTTCTTACTTGGTTTATCATGAAAACGTAGAAGAAAGATATACTTATAGGAATATGAGATATATTGCATTGAAAGAGAAAGAGTGTGTTATCATTGAAGCTAATATGCAGATTATTAAAGTTTAACTAATGTAAATGTGGATAAAGAGAGAATTATCTGTAAAAAGGAATGTATCTAAGATATACAGAAAATTTTTATATAAAAAAACAGCGTTGAATGTAATGAAACGCCATTTTCTGGGAGAGTCCAGGAGGCTTCCCGGAGCTATCCAGGCTGATATGGCATTACTAGCTTTCAGGCATCAAAGTGCATGGAGTTCTTGCCTACCAGGGAGCATGAGCCAGAACCTGGCCCCCTCAGAGAAACACGAGGAGCAATGGCCTATCGAAACCCCAGCGTGGTTGGTTGCATTCTATGTCTGCCATCAACCGGGTCTGGCACCCAGAAAGGTAGGTGTCCCAAAACAAGCGCCTATTCTGGTGAAAGTACAGTACAGTGGTACCTCGGTTTAAGAGTTTAATCCGTTCCTGGAGACAGCTCGTTTTCCGAAAACTCGTATTCCAAAGCTAATTTCCCCATAAGAAATAATGGGAAATGAATTAATCCGTTCCTGACTACCCAAAAACCTCACTTCAAACTAAATTTTATACCTAATTCATCTAAATAAACCTACAAAACTATTTTCAAGTTATTACTTACCTTGCTGATGACTGCTGTTGGCGTATGGAAGATGGTGAGGAGAAGGGAGAAGAGATGTTACTGTTTGGAAGGGGAGTCCCCTTCCATTATAACATCAGGCAGTGAGGACTTCACTGGTGTGCACTGGCACGTTTTGCCTGCATACCACTAAGACTTGCTTGTCTTACTAAGAATCTGTCTAAAGACACTTGTTTTTCCCTACATTTTAACACTTGTCTGTAGTAAGACATCGCTTTGTCATTTAAAAGGTCAATGCAATGGCCTGCTACAGCTTTATCTGGGTGAGTTTTTTCAACAAAACTTTGCAGTTCCTCCCATACTTCACACATTTTCTTAATGAAGAAGGGACATCCTCTACTGCCTCTACTAACAACTATTTTCTTTGGTTGAACCTTAACACTGGCTTTCTTGGGACCCATGGCGAGATATATAATAACAACTTTTATGCTCAAATGGCCAAAAATCCATCAAAAAACTATAAATCCTTGTGGAGAATTCAGGCGGGATAGTCACTGGGCGCAAGGTACTGTACTGGTAAACTGAGGCGCGATCTCCGTGCCACCACGCGCTAGTCGGCCTGTACACGTATCAACAAACTCGTGTTCCGAGGTAACTCTCGCCTTCCGAGGCACATTTTCCGAGCAAATCCTGCTCGTATTCCGAAAAACTCGTATTCCGAGGTACCACTGTATTGCTACCGAAAACCGAACGAGTGGACAGAACTCCCTAAACAAAAATTAGCAAACGAGCATGACGTCATCATGTTGTCGTACCGCTGTCTGTGTCCCCCCTTAGAGGGAGGGGGGGAAGGGGAAGCCCCAGACCCTTGTGCTGGCGATCCAATCATCAGTTCTTAGGCTGATGTCAAAAAATCATGGGAAAAACACCGCCGACCGGAGGGAGGGAGGGATGCGGGAGAGCCTCCGGGACTTGCCCACAAAATGATGTTTCATTGCATTCAACGCTGGTTTTCTGAGGGGAGCCCTGTCGGCACCCCGGAGCTACCTCAACAGAGACAAGGAAAAAGTGGGAAGGACCTGGGAGGCGGATAAACTCAAAATCAAGGCAACTGGCAAAACCAAAGGTCCCTGCGGACAACCCGGGTGACCCGAACCCTGGAACAGGAAGGAAGAAAAGGGTATACGGTCAACCCAAAGCACTCCCATGGCCACAGAGGCAAAGACGCACAGATAACAGCGGAGATCCGCAACCGAACACAACAAATAATGCACCTCTGGCCTGACCAACCAATCATCAACAACCCTTCCGGAAAGCAGCAAATCCAGTCATCGCCTGGAAAGAAGGAGACAGCTGCAAACGAACAAACCTACCACCAGGACCAAATGAGCAGAAAAACCCCTGCGCTGGAGGAGAGCATGAAGCTCCCTGACCCAACAACCAGAGGCCAATGCCAGCAGGAAAAGAGCCGTAGAAAAACAATCCTGAACTGAAGGGACCACGACAAACTGTGGAGAAGAGAAAAAGGAGAGCACCCAGTCCAACAACCAGGACAGCTCATTAGGCACACGAGCAGGCCGGAGGCGAAACAGTGCATGAGATAGCTTGTGGAACAGAGCGGAAGTAACATCAATACCGAATACAAGCTGTAGTGGCTCCGTCAACACCGCACGATATGAGGCGACAGTATTCGGCATAAGACGAGAGTCCTGAAACAACCACGAAAGGAATGACAAAACAACCATATCTGAGACCGAAGGACATTATGCAATTATAGAAAAAAACAGAAGGACACCAGGGAATTCCTTACTGCCGCTGAGACGAAACACGTAGATGGGAGACCAGCAACTAAGCTACAAGCTCCCCATACAAGTCGATGTGAGACTCGAGTCAGAAACTCTAGACGCGAAGACTCGAGGAGAAGAGCGAACCAGCCTTGTACCGGGCTGGACCGATCAGCTGACAGAGGGGGACCCTCGGGTTTGGATACCGAGCAAGCAGCGCCTGAAACCAAGGCTGGGCCAGCCATCAAGGAGCCAGAAGGATAACTCTTCCATGGTAACTCTCCAAGCGAGCCAGGACCTGGAGCAACAGCTGAACTGGGGAAAAGATGTACAGTGTTACTGTGCCCTCTCCTATCTCTTTTGTTTGCCTGCTTTAAGAATCATATCAACTCTCCCTACTGATTCTCTGAGGTACAAGGAAGTCTGTTGGTATATGTGGCGACCAGATCGGCCGCCAGTTAAGGGAGAAACTTACATTATAAGTTTGTAGGTAAGGGGAAAGAGGCGCCTTGATATAAAATGAAAGAGTATCCCCTACTGCAGATATGACGTTTTGGAAGGGACGCTAGCCGTGTGCGGATTGGGTGGCTTGGGTCACGGGCGACCAATCAGAGCGCCGTGACGTCACCGAGTGCCCCGGGCGGCGCCAACGTCAGAGTTGACCTGACTGTGGAGGCGAGAGGACGCACCTCGGTCAGCTCTCAAGGATTGGAGGCTCTACAGGCCTTTCTCAGTGGATTAGAGCTAGCCATCGCAGCCCACCTTATATATTGGAGACCCCGCGCTTCTGGGAAGCAAAAAGGAGCCAAGTTCATTGAGCAAAGGAGTGTCAAGCTTGGAAATTGTCGCTGGACGTTGAGGGCCTGGAAGGTGTGGTGGGCAGGCCTAGCTGTGACCGGGTCACATCCACTGAGGGCTTGGAGGGACGACACCGTTCCTAGGACAAGGAGCAATGCCTTGTGGAAGGGACGAGTGTGTGAATATAGTGATTAGCTCAGCGCCCATTGGTGAACCAGGATTGGGATAGCTGAATCTCAGGGATTGGAACGGCGACGACACGAAGGCTTCACGACACCTGAGGACCTGTGGAACGTTCCTGGATCGTCAAGGATCGACTCAGGAAGAGTGGGAACCTCACACCATCAATGGACAGGCGTCGTGAGCCAGGAATGTAAAGGTAGACCATTTTTCCCTCCCATTACCCCTTTGTGTGAGTGCAACCTTTTTGTCTGGCAGGCAAGGCTCAGGGAGATTATTGTTATAAGGTAAGCCTGAGTCTTCCTTCACTCCTCCACGGGTCTAGGCCGGAATTGCTGATAGCAGTTAACCCGTGGTTGACTGAAGGGCTTCCAGGGTGAGTCAGTGGCACCCCTTCAGTGTTGGAAGCAAAGACCTGCGGAGGTGGGCATTGCTGGTCCTCTCCTGTGGAACCAAGGAGACCCTGGTGAATCCGGGAGTCGGAGGGGCTGAGTATTCTGCCTTCTGAGCCCCTAGTAGCCGAGTGCTAGCGGAGCCCCCCCCCCCCACCCCCCCTGGACAACAGGAACCCCACCTCACCCAGTCCTGCCTAAAGGCGTCGACCCCGACGGCCTTGAAGTCGGGAAAGGGCGCCACGTATACTGAGCGACGCCTTGACCACGCCGGCGTGAAGAAAACCAATTCCGGAGGCCCGAACGTCTAGCAGAGCCAACTGAACGAGACGGCATCGACCATCCATTCCGTGGACAGGGAATGAATGATTGGGGAAATTCTGTCTCAGTTCATTCTCTCCGGGAAATCAACCGAGACAGACCGTCCACGAGGAAATTGGACACGCCCCGAACTTGAACCAACCGCCAGGAGAGCCAAACCCTCAGCAGACGAGTCGCCCGAAGTGACTAGTCCCAAAGAGCCAAGGACCACATCAAATCCCCTCGATTCAGGCAATGAACTACAGGGGAACAGTTTGAATGGAGCTGGATTATCGATCCGTGAGCGACTTGAATCCTTCATAGCAACATCCATACAGCCGCAAACTCCCGCACCGTGCTGTGAGCCCGACGGAAGGACAGACTCCACCGTGCCTGGCCAGCCTTGTGAGCACTGGTCACAAAGCCCCAGCCAGGAGACGACGCGTCCGGGAACACATTGAGTGAGGTTCGGGTAGGCGCGAAGGCACTGAACCTCGAAAAACCCGAAGAGGAAGCCGGCAATGCAGCAACCGACGCAAAGCCCTCGGAGGCCGAACCCAGCGGTCGTGACAGAGGCAGAAAGGACGTCCCCGGAAGAACTAGAACAGCCGAAGAAGCCACACCCGACCTGTCGGGTAGACCATCGTGGCAAAGTTCAGGCTCCCACACAAATCCTCGAGCAACCGCCTCGCAACCCGGGAGCCCCTCAGGAACAGACGAAGGCGAGAACACAGGTGAAGCAGAGGCACCAGAGGAAGAGACAAGAAAGCAGTCTGAGCGTCCAACACAAGACCCAGCCAAGACTGAACTTGAGAGGGAACCAGATGGGACTTCTGCCAGTTCACCTAGAACCCGAACCTGGTGAGCTGGGAAAGAACCAATTCCCTGGCCAGCAGACTCACGGACTGGCTGAGAGCCCATACCAGCCATTCATCGAGGTAGGCCAGAACCCAAACACCGAACCAACACAGGCAGGCCACCACGACTCGAGTAAGGCGTGTGAAAACGCGAGACCCCAAATGGAAACTGAAAGGAAGGCAACGAAGGTGGTAACCCTGATGCCCCGCAATAAAACCGAGCCATTCCCAAAACCCCAAATGAGACGGGACGTGCCAATATGTGTCCTAGAGGTCCAGAGACATCATCCTAACATCCGGCACCAACAGAAGACTGACCAGGGACAGAGAAGGCAGCCAAAACTGACACCACTGGCCAACCACGACGGGAAGAACCCTGAGCCCTGGCACAACCCAGCCGAGAAGGCCTATCACAAGCTCCCCGGAGGACCAACAATTCCAACATAGGACTGCAACTAGCCAAAGCTGCCTGCAAAAACTGCACAACCGCAGACCGCAGACAAAAAGGCGAAGACAGTCTAAGAGCCAGGGCCCAAGCAGATTCCAAGGAAGAAGCGAGCACCGCCTGCAGACAGGCGAGTCAAGAAGCAAAAACCACGAAACCACACCCTGCAGGAGCGGCGCAAACGGCTCCAACAATGTAGATTATGCACACGCTGCCGAGAGCAATGCACCAGACCCAGAGGCGGTCCCAAGCTCCTCCACATCCACCTCAAGCCAGTCCATGGACAGCTCAAGGAAGGAGAAGAAACACAGGGCCAAAGCCAGTAGGTCACGTGTATGCAGTTCCTCGGCGACCAATGCAGAGGAAAGGGAAGGAACCCGCACATGAAGCTACATCACCACAACATCCCACGGAAGGGCAGGG
>WNGS01119387.1:0-17168 GCA_020271785.1 Procambarus virginalis
CAGATGGGAATCTCCCCATGGGTTCTAAAGGAAGGAGCAAGAGAACTGTGCCTACCACTCTCCATAGTGTATAACAAATCACTGGCAACAGGGGGACTGCCAGATATTTGGAAAGCAGCTAACGTAGTCCCGATATACAAGAAAGGGGATAGACAGGAGGCACTGAACTACAGGCCAGTGTCCCTAACCTGCATGCCATGCAAGCTGATGGAGAGGATTGTGCGAAAAAAACTAGTGGAGCATCTGGAGCGAAGGAACTTTGTAACACAGCATCAACATGGGTTCAGGGATGGCAGGTCCTGCCTCACAGGGTTACTTGAATTCTACGACCAGGCAACAAAAATAAGGCAAGAAAGAGAAGGGTGGGCAGACTGCATATTTTTGAATTGTCAGAAAGCCTTTGATACAGTGCCACACAAGAGACTAGTGCGAAAGTTGGAGATGCAGGCTGGAGTGAAAGGGAAGGTACTCCGGTGGATAGAGGAGTACCTAAGCAACAGGAGACAACGAGTCTGTGTGAGGGGTGAGGTCTCAGATTGGCGAGACGTTACAAGTGGAGTCCCGCAGGGGTCAGTCCTTGGACCTATACTGTTTCTGGTATATGTAAATGATCTCCCAGAGGGTATAGATTCGTTTCTCTCAATGTTTGCCGACGATGCAAAAATTATGAGGAGGATTGAAACAGAGGATGATAGTAGGAGGCTACAAGATAACCTAGATAGACTGAGTGAATGGTCCAACAAATGGCTGTTGAAGTTCAACCCAAGTAAATGCAAAGTAATGAAACTAGGCAGTGGAAACAGGAGGCCAGACACAGGATACAGAATAGGTGATGAAGTACTCAATGAAACAGACAGAGAGAAAGATCTAGGAGTTGATATCACACCAAACCTGTCTCCTTAAGCCCACATAAAGAGAATAACGTCTGCGGCATATGCGAGGCTGGCTAAAATCAGAACGGCGTTCAGGAACCTGTGTAAGGAATCATTCAGAATCCTGTACACCACATATGTAAGACCAATCCTGGAGTACGTGGGCCCAGCATGGAGCCCGTACCTTGTCAAGCACAAGACGAAGCTGGAAAAAGTCCAAAGGTATGCTACTAGACTAGTCCCAGAACTAAGAGGCATGAGTTATGAGGAAAAGCTGCGGGAAATGCAACTTACGACACTGGAAGACAGAAGAGTAAGGGGGGATTTGATCACAACCTACAAAATCCTCAGGGGAATCGACCGGGTAAACAAGGATGAACTATTCAACACTGGAGGGAGGAGAACAAGGGGACACAGGTGGAAGCTGAGTACCCAAATGAGCGACAGAGACATTAGAAAGAACTTTTTCAGTGTCAGAGTAGTTAGTAAATGGAATGCACTAGGAAGTGATGTGGTGGAGGCTGACTCCATACACAGTTTCAAATGTAGATATGATAGAGCCCAGTAGGCTCAGGAATCTGTACACCAGTTGATTGACAGATTATATGTTCCTTAGTTTAAGGAACATACAATCTCTTCTCACAACCAAACCATCACCAGAGAAATCTTAGCAAACAACACAGAAATCATTGATAGATACAGCGACAGTAGGCGGTTTGACATCTGCGAGGCACTACACATCAAGAAGTCAACACCAGCAATCAACAGCCAATTAATGCACAACCCACTACCCACTTCAAGACTCCGCTCCAATATAGAAGCATCAAGAAATATGGGTCATAGGCCGTCTGCAGTTACAGATCTATTCTTCCCTTTAACTTATACCCATTGTTCCGTGTTCTGTGTTTTGTTGAAAGTTTGTTTTCACCTCATCCAAACTATTGTATTACATCACCTCACCCAAATGCAGGTATAAAAGAGCCAATGCTGTTCAGTTATAAGTTGTGTGTGTGTAAACTAAAGTCTTTGAAAATGTAATAAGTTTTACGAAACGCGCTCAAGTGTCGCCTCAGACTAGAAATAAAAATAAATTTTGGAGAATTGATTTTTCATTTACCGTCAACAGTAAAAAGAAACATAAGGAAGATCGAGAAAATTCGTGATAGAATTATTAATGTTACTTTTTCGGTCATATTTAATAATATATGTCTACAGGAAAGACTGCTACCAAAATATACTAATATGTGTATATATATATATATATATATATATATATATATATATATATATATATATATATATATATATATATATATATATATATATATATATATATTAGTATATTTTGGTAGCAGTCTTTCCTGTAGACATATATTATTAAATATGACCGAAAAAGTAAGATTAATAATTCTAACACGAATTTTCTCGATCTTCCTTATGTTTCTTTTTACTGGTGACGGTAAATGAAAAATCAATTCTTCAAAATTCATTTTTATTTCTAGTTTGACGCGACACTTGAGCTCGTTTCGTAAAACTTATTACATTTTCAAAGACTTTAGTTTATCCACAACAACTTATGCCTGAAACAGCATTGGCTCTTATACCTGCATTTGGGTGAGGTGATGTAATACAATAGTGGGGTGAAAATGGGTATAGATTTGTAGAAGTTGGGTACAAATAGAACTGCAGAAGGCCTATTGTCTCATATTTCTTGATTTTTCTATATTGGAGCGGAGTCTTGAAGTGGGGAGAATATAGTTGTGCGTTAATTGGCTGTTGATTGCCTGGTGTTGACTTCTTGATGTGTAGTGCCTCGTAGATGTCAAGCCGCCTGCTGTCGCTGTATCTATCAATGATTTCTGTGTTGTTTGCTAAGATTTCTCTGGTGATGGTTTGGTTGTGGGAAGAGAATATATATTCCTTAATGGAGCCCTGTTGCTTATGCATCGTTAAACGCCTGGAAAGAGATGTTGTTGTCTTGCCTATATACTGAGTTATTTGAGGTTTACAGTCCCCAAGAGGGCATTTGAAGGCATAGACGACGTTTGTCTCATTTAGAGCGTTCTGCTCCGTGTCTGGAGAGTTTCTCATGAGTAGACTGGCCGTTTTTTTGGTTTTATAGTAAATCGTTAGTTGTTTCTTCTGATTTTTGTCTGTAGGGATAACATTTCTATTAACAATATCTTTCAGGAACCTTTCCCCCGTTTTATGAGCTGTGGAAAAAAGTTCCTGTAAAATACTCTAATAGGGGTATAGGTGTTGTATTAGTTGTCTCTTCAGCGGTTGCATGGCGTTTCACTTTCCTTCTAATGATGTCTTCAATGAAACCATTGGAGAAGCCGTTGTTGACTAGGACCTGCCTTACCCTACAGAGTTCTTCGTCGACTTGCTTCCATTCTGAGCTGTGGGTGAGAGCACGGTCGACATAAGCGTTAACAACACTCCCCTTGTACCTGTCTGGGCAGTCACTGTTGGCATTTAGGCACATTCCTATGTTTGTTTCCTTAGTGTAGACTGCAGTGTGGAAACCTCCGCTCCTTTCCATGACTGTTACATCTAGAAAGAGCTTCCCATCCTTCTCCATCTCGTAAGTGAAACTCAACACAGAATTCTGCTCAAACGCCTCTTTCAGCTCCTGCAGATGTCTGACATCAGGCACCTGTGTAAAAATGTCGTCAACATACCTGCAGTATATGGCCGGTTTCAAGTTCAAGTCGACTAAGACTTTTTTCTCGATAGTACTCATGTAGAAGTTCGCAAACAGGACACCTTGGGGAGAACCCATGGCGACCCCATCGACTTGCTTATACATGTGCCCATCCGGGCTCAAGAAGGGTGCCTCCTTAGTACAAGCTTGGAGTAGTTTCCTCAGGATATTTTCTGGTATGTCAAGAGGAGTACAGGCCGGATCACGATACACTCGGTCCATTATCATCCCGATTGTTTCATCCACAGGTACGTTGGTAAACAGTGATTCTACGTCCAACGAGGCTCTTATCCCTGTGGACCGTGTTCCCCGCAGTTAGTCAACAAATTCCTTAGGGGACTTCTGGCTGAAGGCGCAAGGGACATAAGGAGTTAGTAAGCCGTTGAGTCGTTTCCCCAGTCTGTACGTGGATGTGGGTATCTGGCTGATGATTGGCCGAAGTGGGTTTCCAGGCTTATGTGTCTGACATTTCCATACGCATATCCAGGTTTATATTCCCCAATAGTCTTTGGCAGGTGGAGTCCGGATTTCTTGGCATTCACAGTTTTAATCAATTTGCTGACCTTTGCTTTCAATTCGGCTGTAGTGTCCTTCGTTACCCTTTGGAATTTAGTTTGGTCAGAGAGTATGAGGTTCATTTTCGCCAGATATTCGTCTTTCTTAAGGATGACGTATATTGGCGACTTGTCGCCTCTCCTGACAACTATCTCCTTGTTCTCAGGAAGGCTCTTAGCTGCCGCTTTGAGCTCGGGGGTCAGTATTGTGCTTCTGTAGTTGCCTCGATTCTTTCCTCCTTCTGCAATAAGTTCTGCTTGTAAGGTGTCTTTGTTGGTGACCTTCTTTTGTGCTTCGAGGTCAAATATGTCGTCCAACAGGATCTCCAACTACACTTTCCGGGCCAACGCACTCGGTCTGGACATAACGTGACAGTTTATACCCAGATTTAGGAGAGTGACTTGGTCCTCAGTGAGGTTGATTCCTGCAAGGTTCAGTAAGCCGTCTCTTGGTCGTGGAATTCCCATAGGTCCTCCATATAATGTTGTTAGTTTCTTGATTATCCTTGTTTCTGTGCTGAGGTGATGTCGGTCTGTGAGGATGTCGAGGTGTTGTTCGATGCGGGTACGGAGACTTTCGTCGATGTTGCTGTTTCTCCATTCGTTTGTAGCATGAAGTAGTTGCGTTTTTATCAAGAAATATGGGACAATACCATAATCAAGAAATATGGGACAATAGGCCTTCTGCAGTTCTATATGTACCCAACTTCTGCAAATCTATACCCATTTTCACCCCACTATTGTATTACATCACCTAACCCAAAGGCAGGTATAAGAGCCAATGCTGTTTCAGGCATAAGTTGTGTGGATAAACTAAAGTCTTTGAAAATGTAATAAGTTTTACGAAACGCGCTCAAGTGTCGCGTCAGACTAGAAATAAAAATGAATTTTGGAGAATTGATTTTTCATTTACCGTCACCAGTAAAAAGAAACATAAGGAAGATCGAGAAAATTCGTATTAGAATTATTAATCTTACTTTTTCGGTCATATTTAATAATATATGTCTACAGGAAAGACGGCTACCAAAATATATATATATATATATATATGAATTCGTTCGAGTCACTTCTGGGGTGTGAGTTTTCATTCGCATATAGTCCTGGGGACCATTCAGGCTTGTTTGCATATATATATATATATATATATATATATATATATATATATATATATATATATATATATATATATATATATACATATATATATATATATATATATATATATATATATATATTAAATATGACCGAAAAAGTAAGATTAATAATTCTAACACGAATTTTCTCAATATTCCTTATTTTTCTTTTCACTGTTGATGGTAATTGAAAAGTCAATTCTCCAAAATTCATTTCTATTTCTAGTCTGACGCGACGCTTGAATGCGTTTCGTAATAACTTATTATACGAAATTTCGTATATAAGTTATATATATAACTTATATATGAAATGCGTTCAAGCGTCTCGTCAGACTCGAACCCGGACCGCCAGGAGCACAATGTAACTGGTGTACATGGTGCCTAAAACCTCTCGACCATCAGTGACCGTACAGTGTACAGTCACTGATGGTCGTACACAATGACCGTACAGTGTACGGTCATTATGCTTTCAGCCTGAAGTCTCCAATGGAATTAGTTGACTTACTGCGGGGAAAACGAGCCACAGGGATAAGAGCCTCATTGGATGTAGAATCACTGTTTACCAACGTACCTGTGGGTGAAACAATCGGGATGACAGCAGACAGAGTGTATCGTGATCCAGCTTATACTTTTCTTGACATACCAGAAAACGTACTTAGGTAACTACTCCAAGCTTACACTAAAGAGGCACCCGTCTTGAGCCCAGAGGGCACATGTATAAGCAAGTAGATGGGGTCGCAATGGGTTCTCCCTTTGGTGTTCTGTTTGTGAACTTCTACATGGGTACCATCGAGCAGTACCATCTTACCATCTTAGGTACCATCGTACCATCTTAGTTGTCATGGACTTGGAACCCGCCATATACTACAGGTATGTTGACGACATTTTTATGCAGGTACCTAATGCCACATGTTTGCAGGAGCTGAAGGAGGCATTTGAGCTGAATTCTGTTTGGAGTTTCACTTACGAGATGGAGAAGGATGGAAAACTGCCTTTTCTAGACGAAACAGTCATGAAAAGAAGCGGAGGCTTCCAGACTTCAGTCTACACTAAGGAAACAAACATAGGAATGTGCCTCAATGCCAACAGTGATTGCCCTGACAGGTACAAGAGGAGTGTTGTTAACGCTTATGTCGACCGTGCTCTCAGCCACAGCTTAGGATGGAAGAAAGTCGATGAAGAACTCTGTAGAGTAAGGCTGGTCCTAGTCAACAACGGCTTCTCTAATGGTTTTGTTGAAGACATAAAAAGAAAGGTGAAATGCCATGCAACCTCTGAAAAGTCAACTAACACAACACATGTATCCCCTATTAGACTATTTTACAGGAACTTCTCTTCGATGGTTCATAAAAAATCAGAAAATACAATTGACGATTTACTATAAAATCAAGAAAACGGCCAACCTACTCATGAAGAACTCTCTGGACACCTAGCATAACGCCTTGAAGGAAAATAACGTCGTTTGTGCCTTAAAATGCCCACTTGGGGACTGTAAGCCCCAAAGAACTCAGTATATAAGCAAGACAACAATGTCTCTTTCCGGGCGATTAACAATGCTTAAACAACAGGGCTCCATCAAGGAACATATAATCTTTTCTCACATCCAGACCATCAACAGAGAAATCTTAACAAACAACACAAAATCATCGGTAGTTACTGCGATAGAAGGAGGCTGGACATCTGTGAGGCACTACACATCAAAAAGTCAGCACCAGCAATCAACAGCCAATTAATGCACAACTATATTCTACCCACTTCAAGACTCCGAACCAATATAGAAGCATCAAGAGGAAGAGGTGATGCTATGGGCCAATATGCCTTCTGCAGTTACTTCATTCATATGTTTTTATGCCCATTAGTTCGTGTTCTGTCTTGTGTAAATGTGAATCACCTCACACAAAACTTTTATATCACCTCAACCAAATGCGAGTATAAGTATGGATGTGTTTACAGATTACCAGTTGTGTGTGTAAACTAAAGTCTTTGAATATTTAATAAGTTATTATGAAACGCATTCAAGAGTAGCGTTAGACTAGAAATACCTATTAATAATTAATTTTTGGAGAACTGATTTTTCAATTACCATCGACAGTAAAAAGAAACATAAGACATATAACGAAAATTCGTGTTAGAATTATTATTCTTACCTTTCGGTCATATTCAACACTCAAACCCGCCAGGAGACTCAAACCCTGGCCATCAAGATGGCAAGTACGCATTTAAATCCACTGCAATATACTCAGAGCCCTAAAGAGGTGGGAATTCCAGGGTATTTAACCAGCAGATATCCCCATCCTCTCTGGGCAACTGAGACAGTGAGGGATCATTCACGTTTACCATCAAGCCCTGTTATATGGAAGAACACGGTGTCCATGCCTAATGCTCTGACTTGCTTTAAACCACAGGAGTGAAGTATAGATCTTTAGACACTCACACCCACCAGGAGACTCGAACCCTGGCCATCAAGATGGCAGGTAAGCACTTAAATCCACTACACAATACTCAGAGCCCTAAAGAGGCTCTGAGTATTGTGTAGTTTCCCATGATGGAAACGTGAATGATCCATCACTGTCTCAGTTGCCAGGAGAGGATGTCTCATTGAATATGACCACATATTCTGTATTTACTATCTTCTGGTTTAGGGCTTCTATCCCTCTAACTATTTTCTTAGCATCAGGGCTTAGCTGAAAGAGGAGTTCTCCAAAACTCATTTTCGTAATTTCAAGGTGAAGGAAAAAGTGAATTAATAGAATGTATTACACTTATTTATACAATTTGCACAACGTTTCGAACCACCATGGTTCATTCTCATGTGAAATGGATTTACAGGATTGGTTGATTTATACCCGTACGGGTCAGGTGATAAAGGTAAAAACAAGGGGGATAAATGGGGCACGAAGCACATAAGAACATAAGAATAAAGGTAACTACAGAAGGCCCATTGGCCCATACGAGGCAGCTCCTATTATACAGTGATTATCAGGTGTAATTGGCCTGTTATGTGAACATTGTCTTCTGTGTTGGCATCGTTATGTTATGGTCTTGTCCTTACTCTCATTGTGGGTAGAGTAAATAGTTCCGTGATTTGGGTGTTCATGGTAGGTTGTTCTATTCTTATGTGAATTGCTTCAAGAATTTGTAATCTTCTTGCATCTTGGGTTTTGTCTATTATACAGGTATTTTTGTTCAACATTTCTCTTGTAAGGGTGATGTCATGGGCTTGTCTCATGTGATTCCTGGGGGCACCGGATTGAAGATGACATGTCAAACGCCTCGTCAGCTTGGTCAACGTCATACCTATGTTTTTAAATTGAAGGTTACATCCTTCGTGGGAGCAAGTGTACATGTATACAACGCTTGACTGCTGTAGAGGGTTCTCCGTCGGCTTCGGGCTGTTTTTTTACAAGGAGTTCGGAAGTCTTCATGGTTTTGTAGAATATGACCAGGTCTATGTTTTGGTTAGGAGTAAGGCTTTTTACTCCTTTACAGATTATTTCTTTCATTATTCTTTCCTCTTTTATATGTTCACTGTGCATGGTTGATTTGTAATATAATTTTATTGGAGGTATTGTGGTTTCTGTTCTAGGTTCAGGATTATACCAACGGTCCAAGTGTCTTCTTATAGCAGCGTTTATTTCCGCGTTGCTATATCCGTTGTTCACCAATACCTGAGTTACTCTTTCAAACTCTCTACTCACGTTGCTCCATTCGGAGCAACATAAGCGCTCGACGAATATAAGCATTGAGAACATTGGCTTTGTATCTTTGGGGGCACTCACTTCTACCGTTCAGGCATAATCCTATGTTGGTGGGCTTAGTATATACGTTGGTGCTTAAAGAGGTTCCTGTTATTGTTTTAGTACATCCAAGAATGGCAGACTGTTATTTTCACTATTTTCATGTGTAAATCGGAGTACTGACTCTCTCTCTAGATGGCTTTTTAGGCCAATTAGTTCATCTGAGTCTTTTACTGTGACGAATATGTCATCTACATATTCAAGCCCCGAAATCATCTCAAGATAACCTCTCAAGAGATACATAACGGTAATATATATATATATATATATATATATATATATATATATATATATATATATATATATATATATATATATATATATATATATATAAAAACTCACATCCCAGAAGTGACTCGAACCCATACTCCCAGGAGCCACGCAACTGGTATGTACAAGACGCTTAAACCACTTGACCATCACGACCGGACATAATGAGGTGATAGCCGAAGCTATTTGAACCACCTCACCTTGTGGGGTGAGGATTTGAACCACCTCACCTTCGTCTTGTACATACCAGTTGCGTTGCTCCTGGGAGCAACTGAGCTGGGAGCTCCTGGGAAGTTAAATAAATAATACCACCTTATCGCCGGTGTCCGGACACATGAAAACTACCTAGGTATCAGTATCCAGCCAGGCGGGGATCACAGGCTGCACAATACTGATAAATTATGTAATGCACTACTTGTGGTCGATCTCGAACCCAATTATGATGTGACGACTTATAGTGAATTTTGTAACTTGCTCATCAAGATTGTAACTTGCTCAGCTAAATGAATTGTGGGGTTCAGTCCATTCATTTTCTTTCTTTATTATGCACCCCATAATACCCATCCCGTGGGCGGTGGTGTAAAGGATTACAGAGGCACATAATCGGTTCAGGAACTGAACCCTCTAGTTCGTTTAGCTAAGCAAATAACAATCTTTTGACGCTAGTTACAAAATTATTAATGTACACATACTTATGCATACATGTACATATACATACGTATACAAATATACATACACATACATATTTAATCACCCACACAAATACACACATCAGTAATCTTTTGTGTCACAAGTGATTCAACAAGAGGCTCACAACAGTCACTATACAAGGCACTTTACATCTATGAGGAGTCGCACAGTTACTAGTCTTGCTCCACACCAACCCAACTGGGCGGCAGCTTTACAGTCATGTGCTGCACACCCACCCAACTGGGCTTCAGCTTTACAGTCATGTGCTGCACACCCACCCAACTGGGCGGCAGCATTACAGTCATGTGCTCCACACCCACCCAACTGGGCGGTAGCTTTACAGTCATGTGCATGCATTACCTACAGTAAGCAAATTTTGGATACTTCGCTAAGATTTCGGGCAGCACTTCATTATGAATGAAGTACTTACACATTTCTGGGACACTATTGATGGTGTTATCTCTAAATTCCGTGATTTTTTTCACATTCCATTATATAATGACGCAAAGTATGCGAATAGTTCTGCTGACAGAGTTTACATTTAGTCAAATCTACATCAACAGATGTTACAAATTCCCAGTAGTACTTGTAGCCGAGCCTAAGCCTAACAGTGGTAACTTCTAGAAATCTGCTAGCATTATTGGATGACCCATATACTTGTGGTACCTCCTGCATAATAGAATGATGATAGATGGGGTAACTGGTGCGAATTTCACTTTGCTTCAAGTATCCGAAATTTAGTTGATTATCATTATCTCGTCATCTGTTAAATAATTTAACGTTGTCGAATGTGAAGCACTGTTATCACTCTCCTTATTGTTGCATTGGTGTGAGGAGTGGCAGTGATTGGTGCAGTTTATTTTTTCTTTAAATAGGGACATGTATTTGTACTGCAGATAGCAGTACAGTTGCACCGTTTCTTTATATATTTTATACTTGGGTTAGCAAGGCGAGACGCTTCTCTTAACGTGATACTGTTGGTATCAAATAGAAATAGTTTTTAAAGTATGTATCTTAATAAATTTGAACCTTATATTATTTAACATCAACAAATTAGATTTCGAATGTTAAAACCAATTTCAACCAATTAAAGGATTTATCCTTTAATATTCAAAATTGTTCAAACTGAAATAATTATATAACACTGTACAGTACAGTTGTGTTTGCCTGCCACAGTCTGCCACAGCTTTGAGAGCACGGAGCCTCTCTCTACATTGGCGACCCAGTCTGGCTAAAACATTGCGGTACAGTAGAACCTCAAGCCCAAGGTATTTGTATCTGGTAACATAGTCGAGCAGAGAGCATCATCCAACTGTATTTTGCGAACGGGGCCACCCCGTCTGGGTGGGTGTCGGTTCAGGATCTTTGTTTCTCTACTGAGATGACTAAGCATAGTTCCTGACATGTGTACAATACAGAGTTCAGAACATTTTGGGTGTTGGTATACCCATTGGTGTGGATCAGTATATCATCCACATAGGTAATGTGTTCGCTGGACCTTTTAGTTACTAAGTTTAAAAGTGCATTGATTAACACATTGAACAGAGTACGACTGAGGACACCTCCCTGTGGAGTGCCAAGTTCAAAATCTCTCGTTACACGCCTATGCCCTTGGAACAGTACAGATGACTTCCTGTTGGATAGATAGCCTCTTATCCACCGTAGAAGCCATCCTCCAAAATTCATTTTAGCAAGTTCTCTCAGAATGACGTGTGGGTTAGCAATGTCAAAGGCTGACTTAAGATCTAGGAAAGTGGTATATGACCTATCAGTATGCAGGGTGAGGAATGTGGTAATACAGTGATGTACACTCTTCCCATGCGTAAAGCCATATATCTGGGGAGACAACATATTATTAATTTTGTAAAGGAGACGGTTGAGAACCATCCTCTCAAGACACTTACAGAGACAACTAGTGAGGGAGACTGGGCGAAAAACACTCGGCTGGTGAGGTTTAGGAATGGGAATAATAACACTGTTGGTCCATGACTTAGGAAGCTCCCCAGTTACATAGCTCATATTATACAATTGAAGCAAGGGATTCCCTGGAACTAGCAGAAGCATACGCAGTATGCCGTAAGTAACTCCATCCTCCCCGGGTGATGTAGCTTTGCCTTTATGTAGAGCAGAATCTAGTTCGTATTTAGTAAGAAGCATGTCACAGTCATCCTCTTGATGAAGCTTGAAGTCAAGGAGCCTTGCCCTATCAGTATATCTATTATTTAATTCATTCTGTGAGGGTAGAGGAAGACTGTCAAAGTTGGAAGTCGTGGCCCAAGCATCAACAAGCTCATTTGCTCTGTGCAGAGGATTAGGGTACGAGATCTCTGCAGCATTTTTCCCTTTGATCTTGTTGATATCCTTCCATGCCCGACTTAGTGGCGTGTGAGAAATGAGACCACGGACAAAAGTTTCCAAACTGTCTGCCTCAGCTCCACCATACGTTCCCTGGCCTCAGCCAGAGCCGCTTGAAAGAGCCGAAGCATTTCAGCAGTGCGGGTCCTTCTATAAGCTAGTCCAATTATTCTGGCAGTGCGTTTTAGTGCATGCAATTTAGAATCATTATAATAAGCATAAGTGCTATGACCAGTGTAATTTGGGTTACGTGGCCTGGACGATGGATCAAGTGATTCTATAAACTGGTCGATAGTATCTGTGAGCTCATTGTTAAAATCTTCAACTGATGAAGGCTCAGATGAACTGTACCATTCTGGCACATGAGCAACAAAATTGTCTCGTTGATCGATGGGCACAGCCAGCCTCTTCCGCTTGAACATTCCGCCGGGGAGGATAGAGCTGCCAATGCTTACAGTGGCTAATATGGCCAGATGATCAGACGCCATATCTGGCACTATTGACGAGGCGCACACGGTGTGGGAGACGTTGAAACCGAGACATAGATCAAGAATACCTTCGTAGATATGCGTCGGTTCAAGGTCACCCACAATCTGTGCATCATCGTGACTACCTAATAGTGACAACAGTTGGTTGCCGTTACGATTATTGAACTGCGAATTACCAATATTCCTATGCCTAGCGTTATAATCACCTATAATGATGGTAGGCACAGTCTGAATACAGATAGGAAGGTCAGCATAATTAAAGTTACAAGGAGTTGATTATTTAGTACATAGTTGTTTTTCTCTTAAATTGGATGATAGAGGAGGAGTCTTTAACGTGATTGGGAATACATACATACATACATGCATGCGTACATAAATACATGCATACACGCATGCATACATGCATACATACATGCATACATACATATATACATGCATACATACATGCATACATACATGCATACATACATACATACATACATACATACATACATACATACATACATACATACATACATACATACATACATACATACATACATACATACATGCATGCATACATGCATCCATACATGCATACATACATACATACATACATACATACATACATACATACATACATACATACATACATACATACATACATACATACATGCATACATACATACATACACGTCCAGTCAGCATATAGCTATTTCGGGACAAAATCCAATACAGTTTATATTGGTGAGACGCCACTGTGATGAGTTTAAATATCACTGGAACTGTAGGTTAATGTGTGACATAGGTGAGGTTAGATGAAGCATCTACAAGCATCAGCTGATGGAGTGTTGTGGAGGCTGCTGGTATTATGCCCAGATGTTGGAGGTTGGATTTCACCCTCCCACCCTTCCTCCCCCCCACATTGACCGCAGAACGTCTAACGTTACTTCCCACTCTCGCTTACCAAGGGTATAACCCCCCCCCCAACACACACACATGCATCAGATTCTTAACTTACAATATTTATGATTTACCAATTTATGTTACTACACTGACTCCCAATTTCACAATATTGTATAAACGTTGATGAATCGCTCGTCTATGGGTCATCCAATAATGTTAGCAGACTTCTAGATGTTACCACTGCTAGGTCTTACCACTGCTAGGACCTATCCACCGCTGCCCATTGGATGGGGGGAGAGGGAGTTATGTGTAGGATAAACATATCAATTGTGACACTATAGCCCTCCATATATGTCAGTTGCTTAAATTATAAACTGTACTTGTGGTCGGTCTTGAGCCCATTGTTGATGTGACAATGTGCATTGACTTTTGTAACTAGCTTATCAAGATTATAACTTGCTTGGCTATATGAATTGTGGGGCTCATTCCCTGAGCCCATTATGTGCCTCTGTAACACTCCACTATCGCCCATAGGATGGGTATGGGGTGCATAATAAATGAACTAAACTAAGCTCTGCCTTTTTGATAACATATACAATTATAAGCTTTATTTGTGAATCTTAATTAAACAATATATCACAGAGCCTGTAGGGTTCGGTGAGATGAGTGAAGAGACATGGGAGATTTTACATAAGTACAGTACAAGGTAGTTTAAGTAGCGAACGCATGTCAACGAATAACGAGTATATATAACAAAACTATTGTCCTATGAAGTCGATTTAACTTCCAAACATATATTTTTTAATAAATGTTAAATGTTTTCTGGCTAGTTATGTTAGATTTTATTAAAAATACGTATTCTACTTGTTAACATTATAATTTAAATTTGTGATAATTTGTGCAGAGAAGTGCGACAACTGGATATGCCAACAAACACTTTCCAAACAACGATATTCAATTTCTTTCTTTATTATGCACCCCATACCCAACCCGTGGGCGGTGGTGTAAACAACCCGTCCTCGCAAATTCGTATAGTCAATATTAACTTATTAGTTACGTGCATAGGTGACATACTAAACATAAAAGTTTCCCTTGAAAATCTTCATAGAAAACACCGACCTTACCTAACCTATTTAGTATGTTAAAATAAACATCTTATAGCTTCGTAATTACAATTGTTACTTAACCTATTATAAGTATAGGTTAGGTAATAATTGTAATTACGAAGCAATAAGATGCTTATCTTAACATACTATGTAGGTTAGGTAAGGTCAGTGTTTTCTATGAAGCTTTTCAAGGGAAGCTATTATGTTAAGTATGTCACCTATGCACATATTTAATAAGTCAATATTGACTATACGAATTTGCGAGGACGGGTTGTGTAAAGGATACAGAGGCACATAATCGGTTCAGGAACTGAACCCTCTAGTTCGTTTAGCTAAGCAAATAACAATGTTTGACGCTAGTTACAAAATTATCAATGTTGTATACACATGTACACACCCTCATACACACATGTACATATATATATACGTATACACATATACATACACGTACATATCTAATCACCCACACAAATACACACATCAAGAATCTTTGTGTCACAAGTGACACAAAGAGGTGTCACAAGTGACATTACCAGAGGCTCACAACAGTCACTATACAAGGCACTTTACATCTATAGTGAGTCACACAGTTACTAGTCTTGCTGCACACCCACCCAACTGGGCGCCAGCTTTACAGTCATGTGCATGCATTACCGACAGTAAGCAAATTTTGGATACTTCGCTAAAATTTCGGGCAGCACATCATTGTGAATGAAGTACATACACATTTCTTGGACACTATTGATGGTGTTATCTCTAAATTCCGCAATTTTTTCACATTCCGTTATATAATGACGCAAAGTATGCGAATAGTTCTGCTGACAGAGTTTACATTTAGTCAAATCTACATCAGCAGATGTTACAAACTCCCAGAGGTACTTGTAGCCGAGCCTAAGCCAGCAGTGGTAACATCTAGAAGTCTGCTAACATTATTGGATGACCCATAGACGTGCGGTTCTTCATGCATAATAGAATGATGATAGATGGAGTAACTGGTGTGAATTTCACTTTGCCTCAAGCCTCCGAAATTTAGTTGATGTTCCTGGGATATTACTGCCCTCAGGCTGCTGAAAGGCAGTCCAAGTTGGTAATCAATTCCCTCTTTACGAGCAAAAGTCTTGGCTAGCTCATCAGTTCTATCATGCATTCGGAGACCAATATGGGAAGGAATCCACAGGAGACAAACTCTGACTCCATCATTGATTATTTCACTATATCTGTGTCTAGCTTCAGAGATAAGCACGTCACAGTTATGCCTTGGGGAGCTGAGGGCAGTCAAGGATGACAAGGAGTCACTTACAATTAGCGTGTCAACTTTGGATTCATATACGCGCTCTAGTGCAAGGATTATGGCAACCAATTCTGTTTGAAGAGTGGAGGCCCAGTTACTTAGTCTCGCTCCACACTCATGGAGATGGAACCATCTCTCCCTGTCACAACAACTGCACTTCCAGCTGCACCATAGGACTGATGCAAGGATCCATCAGTGTAAATAATCTGGGAAAGGGAGCGCTCTCTGACTAAAGCATCAATTTGGCTTAAGGCATTGTACTTTGCTTCTTGTCGAAGCAAGGCCTGTTCTTTAATCAGCTTCTTGGGTGGGAAAGGGGAACAGTAATTTGGAAAGGAGTGATCTCCCATGGGGCAGGAAAGTGTTGTTGTGTTCTTGGTGGGGGTGATGAAAGTATACATTCTGAGCACATTGGCAGTTACAGTAATCCATTTGGAGGGATGCTGACCTTCAAGGAAGAAGGCTTGGAGGGCTTCAGTGCAGGGGTTAGGGTGGGTTAGCCTAAGCATCTTGATACCAATTAAAGCATTAATTTCAGTGATACGATCACTTACACATGAAATATTCAGTTCCTTCCTCATGTTTAGTAATTTAGTTGTACGGGGCATCCGAGGATAATCCTCATGGCTTCGTTTTGCATCTTTTCCAGCCCTCCAAGCATTCTCTCAGGCACTAGAGCAAGCATGGGTGCAGCATAATCAACAGAGACCTAATATATGAGAGATCATCATTTTGACAATTCTCACATTTGCACCATAGCTTGGATGGTAGCCTGCCACAGCCTTGAGAGCACGGAGCCTCTCTCTACATTGGCGACCCAGTCTGGCTACAACATTGCGGTACAGTGAACTTCAAGACCAGGTATTTGTATTCTGGTTACATAGTCGAGCAGAGAGCCAGAGATTCTCATGCAACTGCATTTTGCGAACGCCGCACCCCCGCCTGGGTGGGCGTCGGTTCAGGATCTTTGTTTCTCACTGAGATGACCAAGCCCTAGTTTCTGACATGTGTGCAATACAG
>WNGS01119405.1:0-12727 GCA_020271785.1 Procambarus virginalis
ACAGCAACTGTAACAACTGTTACAGGTCCTTGGGAGCACCTTGATAACTTACATGACAACTGGCCGATAATTTAATAACTTATTACCTCATCTGCGCTCCAGTATGCCAAATGTTCTAATGAATTACATCTTTCTCTCCCCAAAAAAACTTATAGCGATATATATAATCTCTTTAACTGCTCATGTCAAATGAGGTTAGGAACTAATATTGAAAATTAACTTAATTAACTTAACTGTAATGCATGTAACTCCCCCCCCCCCCCCCATCCTGTGAAGCAGCGATTTTTCAACCCATCCTCAGGTTAGGCTCGTCCAAGCAGCGGCCGACTCCAAAGATGAATTGGCAATTTAGCGTAGGTATTCAAATAGGATTTTCATAAATATGAATGAATAAAATTATATATTAGTATTTATGTATTGTATATAATAGTAGTTATGCATATATTAGGTTAGATGTTTATACATTCTTTGGCGAATATCTGTATTTCAACCTGTCCTCAGGCCAGGCTCGTTAACACTGTGGCCCTTCCCCCCCAAGACACATAGTTCGATTTTAGCGTATTAAAAATAGTTTCGTTCTCATTTATTTATTTATTAATATTATTAGATATTAAGTTCTGTGCATAGTTAGGCATAGGTTAAGTTAGGTTAGGCATAGGTTAAGTTAGGTGTTTTGGTTCTGTTGGCGAGTGTTGTTTATTTGAAGAACGCGGGTGAAGCAATTACAACGACGCGCCTCGAACAGAACGCATCAACGAAGCACTGTTTGAGGAGTGTTCGAACTTCATCAATTGTGTGTCGTGTGCTAACCGTTTTCATTAAAAACAATGAGTTTGGCTGCTGGGTTAACCTTTTCCCTTTGCTATTTGGTTTTTGTTAGGGACGTTCAATCATTTCTCGAAAAGTGCTTGGTGATGACATCTGTTTACACAGGAACACTGTAAGTGCTTCACTCTCTTCGCTCGTCAACAGTACCTAAACACGTAACTTAACCAAACCTGTGCCATAATTATGTAGAGCTTTACTACATAATAATATTATTATATAAGTAGAACAAACTTATTTTTAATATAGATTTCATTGAAATTGCTAAATGGTTCTTGGGGGGGGGAGATATATAGGCAATCTCAGTATATAGGTAAGACAACAAGGTCTCTTTCTTGGCAATTGAATACACAAACAACAGGGCTCCATCAAAGAACATATGATCTCTTCTCACAACCTGAGAGATACTCAGGTTGAGTATCCTATACTCAGTTCATAATAGCAGGAGACTCGACATCAGCGAGGCACTACACATCAAAAAGTCAATACCAGCAATCAACAGCCAATTAACGCATAACTGTATTCTACCCACTTCAAGACCCCGAACCAACATAGAAGCAGCAAGAGAAAGTATTGGCCAATAGGCCTTATGTAGTTACTTCCATTCTTATGCTTTCATGCCCATAGACTTGTATTCTGTCACCTCACCCAAAACTTTTGTGTCATATCACCTCACCCAAAACAAATAAAAGCATGATGTATATTATGTGTAAACCAAGTCTTTGAAAATATACGAAGCCTTGCGAAACTCTTTTAGGCGTCAGACCAAAAATAAAATGTAAAAAAAATGAATTTTGGAGAGTTAATTTTTCAATTACCCTTGACAGTGAAGAAAAAGTATTTGATAGTAAATCGACAGTAATTGAACAATTAACTCTCCAAAATTCATTTTTTACATTTGTATTTTTGGTCTGATGCCTAAAAGCGTTTCATAAGGGCTTCCTACATTTTCAAAGACTGGTTTACACATAACATATATTATGCTTATATTCGTTTTGGGTGAGGTGTTATGACACAAATGTTTAGGGTGAGGTGAGTATAAATTGGGTATGAAAACATAAGGATGAAAGTAACTACAGAAGGCTTATTGGCCCATATATATCTCTTGCTGCTTCTATGTTGGTTCGGGGTATTGAAGTCGGTAGAATATAGTTATGCGTTATTGGCTGTTGATTGCTGGTGTTGACATTTTGATGTGTAGTGCCTCGCTGATGTCAAGTCTCCTGCTCTCGCTATGTCTATCGATGATTTCTGTGTTGCTTGTTAAGATTTCTCTGGTGATGGTCTGGTTGTGAGAAGCGATTATACGTTCCTTGATGGAGCCCTATTGCTTGTGCATTGTCAATCGACTAGAAAGAAACGTTCTTGTCTTGCCTATATTTTGAGTTCTTTGAGGCTTACAGTCCCCAAGTGGACATGTGAAGACATAAACGATGTTGGTTTCCTTCAAGGCGTTCTGTTTGGTGTCTGGGGAGTTTTTATGAATAAGTTGGCAGTTTTTTTTTTGGCAGTAAATTGTCAATACTATTTTCTGATTTTTGTCTGTAGGGATAACGTTGCTATTAATAATATCTTTCAGGACACTTTCCTCCGTTTTATGAGCCGTTGATAAAGAAGTTCCAGTAAAACAGTCAGATAGGGTGTACAAGTATTGTGTTAGTTGACTCTTCAGAGGTTGCATGGCGTTTAACCTTTCTTTTTATGACGTCTTCAACATAACCGTTGGAGAAGCCACTGTTGAGTAGGACCTGACTTACTCTACAGAGTTATTCATCGACTTACTTCCAACCTGAGCTGTGACTGAGAGCCCAGTCGACGTAAGCGTTGACAACGCTCCTCTTATACCTGTCTGGGCAGTCACTATTGGCCTTGAGGCACATTCCTTTGTTTGTTTCCTTATTGTAGACTGCAGTGTGGAAGCCTCCGTTCCTTTCCGTGACTGTTACATATACAATGGGCAACTTTCCATCATTCTTCAATCTCATAAGTGAAACTTAATACAGAATTCTGCTTGAATGCCTCCTTCAGCTGCTGCAGACGACTGACATCAGGTACCTACATAAAAATGTAGACAACATACCTGAAGTATTTGGCGGGCTTCAAGTTCATGTCATCTAAGACCCTTTGCTCTATGGTACCCATGTAGAAGTTTACAAACAGGACACCTAGGGGAGAACCCACGGCGACCCCATCTACTTGCTTATACATGTGCCCATCTGGACTCAAGAAGGGTGCTTCTTTAGTGCAGGCTAGGAGTAGCTTTTTTAGTATGTTTTCTGGTATGTCAAGAGGAGTTCAAGCCGGATCACGATACACTCTGTCCATTATCATCACGATTGTTTCATCCACAGGAACCTTGGTAAACAGCGACTCTACATCCAAAGAGGCTCTTATCACTGTGGCCCGTGCTCCCTGCAGTAAGTCAACGAATTCTTTTGGAGACTTCAGGCTGAAAGCACAAGGTACATAAGGAGTCACCAAGCAGTTGAGTCGCTTAGCCAGTTTGCATGTGGGTGTGGATATCTGGCTGATGATTGACCAAAGTGGATTTCCAGTCTTGTGGGTCTTGACAGTCCCATACGCATAACCAGATATATATTCCCCAATAACCTTTGGCAGGCGGAGTCCGGATTTCTTTGCATTCACAGTTTCGATCAATCTGTTTACCTTCGTTGATCGACAGTAGTGCCCTTCATTACCCTTTGGAATTTAATTTGGTCGGAGAGTATGAGGTTCATTTTTACCAGATATTCGTCTTTTTTAAGAATAACGTATATTGGCGACTTGTCACCTCTCCTGACGTTTTGAATTCTCCTTATTCTCACGAAGGCTCTTAGCTGCCGCTTTGAGCTCGGGGAACAGTATGGTGCTTTTGTAGTTACCTCAAATCTTTCCTCCTTCTGCAATAAGTTTCGCTTGCAAGGTGTCTTCAGTGGTAATCTTTTGCGTCTCGAGGTCGAATATGTCGTCCAATAGGATCTCCATCTCCACTTTCCGGACCATCTCATTTGGTCTGGACATAACGTGACAGTTTATATCCAGATAGAGAGAGTGATTTGGTCCTTAGTGAAGTTGATTCCAGCAAGGTTTAAGAAGCCATCTCTGGGTCGTAGAATCGCCATAGGTCCTCCAAATAATGTTGTCAGTTTCTTGATAATCCTGGTCTCGGTGCGGTGGCAATGTCGATCTTAAAGGATGTCGAGGTGTTGGTCGATTCGAATATGGAGGTCTTTGTCGATGTTGGTGTTTCTCCATTGGTCTGTATCATGAAGTAGTTGCGCTTTGCTATCGTTGATCCCATTTTCTGCCTTGTGTATCTGATTTCGAATCAGATTTTAGCGATATTTTATCGTGAAGGCTAGGTTTCTTGCTGCTGGGTCGTGCGTATTAATATTAGTATATTACGGTAGCAGTCTTTCTTGGAAACATATGTTGTTGAATATGACCGAAAGGGTAAGATTAATAATTCAAACACGAATCTTCACAATATTTCTTACATTTTTCCTCACTGTCGAGGGAAATTTAAAAATTAACTCTCCAAATTCACTTTTTACATTTTTATTTTTGGTTTGACGCCTAAAAACGTTTAGTAGGGGCTTCTTACATTTTCAAAGACTTGGTAACACATAACATATATCAAGCTTATATCGTTTTGGGTGAGTTGATATGACACAAATGTTTTGGGTGAGGTGGGTATAAATTGGGTATGAAAACATAAGGATGAAACTAACTACAGAAGGCCTCTTGGCCCATACGTTCTCTTGCTGCTTCTATGATGGTTCGGGGTCTTGACGTGGGTAGAATTTAGTTATGCCTTAATTGGCTGTTGATTGCTGATGTTGACTTTTTGATGTGTAGTGCCTAGCTGATGTCAAGTCTCCTGCTAACAACATATATAGTTGTGATTCTATATTCTACCAATTTCAAGACTCCGCACCAATATAGAAGCATCAAGAAATATGGGCCAATAGGCCCTTTGCAGTTACTTCCATTCTTACCTTTAATTTACCCAATTAATACCCATTGTTTCGTGTTCTGTCTTGTGTTGAAAGTTTTCTTCACCTCATCCTAAACTGTTGTAACATATCACCTCACCCAAAATGCGGGTATAT
Source organism: Procambarus virginalis (assembly GCA_020271785.1). NCBI lineage: Eukaryota > Metazoa > Arthropoda > Malacostraca > Decapoda > Cambaridae > Procambarus > Procambarus virginalis. Next base: position 4,938 of record WNGS01119405.1, read on the forward strand.
AAAATGAAAGCTGTTTAAATCATAGCATAGTAGAACTCTGTTTAGTGTTTGCAGGTTATAGTTGTGTGTGTGTAAACTAAAAGTCTTTGAAAATGTAATAAGTTATTACGAAACGCGTTTAAGTGTCGCGTCAGACTAGAAATAAAAATGAATTTTGGAGAATTTATTTTTCAATTACCATCGACAGTGAAAAGAAACATAAGAAATATTGAGAAAATTCGTGTTAGAATTATTAATCTTACTTTTTCGGTCACATATATATATATATAATATATATATATATAGATATATATATATATATATATATATATATATATATATATATATATATATATATATATATATATATATATGTGTGTGTTGTGTGTGTGTGTGTGTGAAAAAGCACTGCGGTAATACCCAGCAGATGTGGTTTGCTTCACAGGAACATAAAGAAATAATTTAAATAAAAGACAGCATTTGACTTTTGCAGTGTAAATATAACAGACAAGAATTAAAGTATCAGAAAAACACTTAAGAAAAATATAAACACATTTAATATATCATTTTATCAAATCACCTCATTTTTGGGAGTCCTGGGGACCATTCAGGCTTGTTTGCATTTGTGTTCCTCACGTGTTGCCCCCAAAAATGAGGTGATTTGATAAAATGCTATGCCCAAGATTACCATCCAAGTGCCGGCGGGGAAGTGGTTCATATAGCCTCGGCTATCACTTCCTTATGTCCGGTCGTGATGGTCAAGTGGTTTAAGGCATCCCTGTACATACCAGTTGCATTGCTCCTGGGAGTATGGGTTCGAGTCACTTCTGGGGTGTGAGTTTTCAGTTGTATCTAGTCCTGGGGACCATTCAGGCTTGTTTGCATTTGTGTTCCTCACGTGTTGCCCCCAAAAATGAGGTGATTTGATAAAATGCTATGCCCAAGATTACCATCCAAGTGCCGGCGGGGAAGTGGTTCATATAGCCTCGGCTATCACTTCCTTATGTCCGGTCGTGATGGTCAAGTGGTTTAAGGCGTCCCTGTACATACCAGTTGCGTTGCTCCTGGGAGTATGGGTTCGAGTCACTTCTGGGGTGTGAGTTTTCAGTTGTATCTAGTCCTGGGGACCATTCAGGCTTGTTTGCATGTATATATATATATATATATATATATATATATATATATATATATATATATATATATATGTGTGTGTGTGTGTGTGTATCACGAAATTAAACACGTGATTAAAATGTGACAATGTCAGACCACGGAGGAAAAATGAAACAGGAATTTCCTTAAGTACTTTCGTATATTAATACATCTTCAGAAGGAGTGGAATACATCTCCTTCTGAAGATGTATTAATATACGAAAGTACTTAAGGAAATTCCTGTTTCATTTTTCCTCCGTGGTCTGACATTGTCATATATATATATATATATATATATATATATATATATATATATATATATATATATATATATATATATATATATATATATATATATATATATATATATTGTTGTATACTGGCAGCAGGTTTTCTTTTACACATGTCTCATTGAATATGACCGCATATTCTGTATTTACTATCTTCTGATTTAGGGCTTCTATCCCTCTAACTATTTTCTTAGCATCAGGGCTTAGCTGAAATAGGAGTTCTCCAAAACTCATTTTCGTAATTTCTGGGTGAAGAAAAGATGTGGATTACTATAGAATGTATTACACTTATTTAAACAATTTGCACGACGTTTCGAACCTCCATGGTTCATTCTCAAGTGAGGAAATGTTACAATGTGGTTTGATTATATACCCGCACTGGGTCAGGTGATAAAACAATAAAGGTGAAAACATAGGAAATACATAGGGGATACATAGGGGATAAATGGGGTGAAACATATGAACATAAGAATAGAGGTAACCGCAGAAGGCCTATTGGCCCATACGAGGCAGCTGGCATCTACATACAAAGATTAATCCAGTGTAATTGGCCTGTTATGTTACATAACAGGCCAATTACATATACATAAATGTTATGTATTAGCCAGGTAAATATGTAGTTAGGTGTAATGTAAGAGTGATATATATATATATATACATATATACATATATACATATATATATATATATATATATATATATATATATATATATATATATATATATATATATATATATATATATATATGTATATATGTATATATGTATATATATATATATCACTCTTACATTACACCTAACTACATATTTACCTGGCTAATACATAACATTTATGTATACCTGGCCCACACGTATCACTCACACTGCCATGTGTCACCTGCCACGGTGACCGTGCCCAAATAATGGCTTGGGGTCCGTGCCAATTTACCAATCACGAAGGAAGTCAGGTAAGTGGGATCCCCTACACGCTCCTGTCATGGAGAGTTGACGTAGGACGAAGCCAAAGACGGTTGAAACATATTGGTGTGAATATGAAGCCTTGGCTTATGTGTGACTTTCAGTGAGGGAATGATTACAAGATGATCTCGAACAAACGACTCGTTTTTTACTTGTTCGAGACTCTCAGTGGATGTGATTTAATAGGGTCTAACAAAGCGTTTATCTTAGACTTATGTGAAACTTCCAGGGGGATATAATTAAGATGGTCGTTAGTGAATAATTTGTCGAGACATTAAACTATAGGGTTATCTAAGATGCATTCAGTTCGATTTAATTTACCCAGTCGTTATCACGAGTGTTCCCAACGTCACTAATTTGTTGTACTAGACTGCCTGAACCTAATCGACCCGAGGACCCGCGAACAAAAAGCGGGACATCACGTCAATTTCGCGAGCCGCTACATATTTATTATAGCAATTTTTGGACATAGAAAAATTATACGTCAAAATGCGTTTTGCTAATTAAGAGAACGGGCTGTGTTACAAGCACTCCATGGACAATTTGTCTTTCGTGTTAATTCGAAACTTTTCTCGGTGTGTTCATGTTCTATAAACAAAATATTAAAATAAACTGAAAAGTCTCACAGTAACTTAAAAATTTAACATAATGCATAAATTGAAAGGATTCTACAGTTTACCCTTAACAGTTTGGCAAATATTCTCTGGTAAAACTACAGGTTCCCTCCCCCCCTCCCCTCCAGGTAAATCATTGACCTTCCCAGGATACAACCCCAAAACAACTACCTAGCATCAGGGCACACCTATTTACTGCTAGGTGATCAGTTGCAGTAGATGAAAAGAAAAAATGCCTAGCCGTATATTCTGCCCTGCCTGGGAATTGAACCCCGGAACCCCTCGGGTTTCACACCCAAGGATGTCTCTACAGAAACAAAAATTGTGTACTTGCTGCACAGAAAATATTTGTTAATACTATTTCTCTCATTAGAGGGTGTTAGAGACGTGATGCGACCCGCACGCACGAGAGACCATTTATTACTGGAAAATGAGTCTCAAATTGTGCAGAATTTCTGTCGAACGCTTGACCGAGAGAAATACTAAAACACTGGGAAACGTTTAGATGAAAAACAGTCACTTGATAACAAAGTATTTTGTGTTAGAGAAAGGTCAGCTTTGATTCAGTGAGGTGCGGTAATTATGCATAATGATATTTAAGACCTTTTAACAGGACGTTCGTTAAGCGAAGTATATCTTCGCCTCGTCAGGTATACCGGCCCATAATTATATTCCCTGAAGAAGGTGATAAATTATACAATTGAGAATAATTAACATTATTCATACCGACTCTAAATCATCGCTCCAGGCTTTGTTATCCAGCCAGCATAGAGATAATATACAAAGCATCACAGAAATCCTACATATAACTCTAGGTTTTTCACAGATTAAGAAGCAAATCAAGAAGAAAATACTCAAGAAGTATGGTGTTTTCGCAGTCAACTGTCAAATGTCGCCACAAAGCCAGAGTAGCGGAAGAAAGACCCACTGCGATGTGGTACGAACAAGCCACTGGGTACTACTCTTTTAAGCCTGGCAAAAGATATCCAGAGACATTGCAGTAGCCATACACAGACTCAGACTTAGTTAAAAGTGCTACTGGGAGGTAATGAACCCAATAGTTAAAGGTGTCATATTTGTGGAACAGAAGCAGAGATGCCACTATTGCATTACTTACTGGAATGTGAAGCTACTGAAGCCATGCACATCATACTCAACATTAATCCTACGATAGCAGCTGCATTAGATGCAAATTCCACAGCGACTTCAATGATTAGGAAAGCAGTTGAAGAATGGGATTCATTAGTGAACATTCTGCATCTACATCTGCCACAAGACAGTGTTAGTGAATCAAGACTAAACAAGACCAGTGCGCTAGAACAGAAACGAAAAAGAAACACGGGTAAAGGAGAAACCCCACCTCCATTTAAAACTTTGATCCAAATATCAGGGTAACAAGGTTATCGCGAATAACCGAACTCAATTACGGGCTCACTATAGCCCGTGCTACATGGACATTTCGTTCTGAGTACCTAAATTTAAAACAACACTAAAACGTATACCGGCCCTGGAAGAAGTTGCTGACTTGCTGAAGTTGTTGTTAATTAAGTTGAGGCAAGCGCCGCCGCGAGATTATTATCAGGATAAATATATTGTCTATAATATATAAATATATGCCAACAGTGCAAAGTTTACCATGAGCTATGAGAAGGGCAAGCTACCTGTCTTCAGGGAGGAGATCCCCTTCAACAAATGGACTGGAAGCAGGCCATTCCTAAGTCTGAGGACAGGCTGGCCTGCTAACAGGGCTCCTGTACCCACTTGTGAAGGACAAATATATCCTTTTTTAACCAAATTTATGTTAGTGACTTTTCACAGTGTAAATAGCTGCTGTACAATAATATCTACACATGCAGAATGGTATATTTCATATTTTGCCGTAGTCATTAATGTTTGAAGTTCCTTTAGTGACAGTTTTAGAGAGAGTTTTAGTGTTAATGGTTATTTAATATTTAATGACATGAAGAACAATAAAAAGATATCAAACAATTATGAAAAGATTGACAATAGGCAACATATTTATCCTGATAATAATCTCTCTGCAGCGTTTGTCTCAACTTAATTATCTGCGAAGCTGGACAGAAATGCTCTATTGGACTCCAAGGTTAATTATACAGGCTTTGGTAGCCAAGTCAGTGCGACGTTGTGCTTGGCTGCTTGGTGTATGGTTCATCTTCTCTGGCTGTTTGGTACTCACCTAGTTGTATTCCCCTAGCTGTGCTGGCGGGGGTTGAGCTTCGGTTCTTTGGTCCCGCCTGTCAACTGTCAATTAAGTAATGTACAGCTTCTTCAACCTATTGGGCTCCTTCATATCTGCATTTGAAACTGTGTATGGAGTTAGCCTTCACCACATCACTGCCGAATGCATTCCATTTGTTCGGATGCAAGGTTTACCATGAGCTATGAGAATAGCTGCCGAATGAATTCCATTCAGTGTCGGAGCAAATCACTCCGACACTGAAAAAAATCTAATGACTCTGTGGCTCATTTAGGTACTAAGTTTACACCTGTGTCCCCTTGTTCGAGATCCGCCAATGCTAAATAGTTTGTCTGTGTACAGCCTGTCAATTCCTCTGCAAATTTTGAAAGTGGTGATCATATCTCCCTTTGCTCTTCTGTCTTACAAGGATGTGAGGTTTAATTCCCGTAGCCTTTCCTCGTAACTAATACCTTTCAACTTTTGGACCAGTCTGCTGGCATACCTCTGAATCTTCTCTATCTTTGTCTTGTCTTTAACTAGGTATGGACTCCAGACTGGAGGTGCATACTCTAGGACTGGTCTGACATATGTGGTATACAAAGTTTCGGATGATTCATTACACAAGTTTCTGAAGGCAGTTCTTATGTTGGCTAATTTAGCCTATGCCGCTGATGATATTCATTTGATATGGGCCTCTGGGGACAGGTTCCCTGCAATATCAGCCCCCCAGATCTTTCTCTCTATTTGACTCTTGCAGAATCTCACCTCCCAGATGGTACCTTGTGTTCGTCCTTCTCTTAATTTCATTACTTTACACTTACTTGGGTTAAACTTTAGAAACCACTTTCTAAACCATTCCTGCAATTTGTCCAGGTCGTCTTTGCTGTATGGTTCATGCTTTGGCTGCTTGGTGCAGAACTCACTCTCTTGTCTCATTACTCGAAAAAATCAAGTTGAAAAGTCTTCTCATCCCACCTAACCTCTGCAGAACTTGCGTCATTCAAACAACAATGTGCCCGATGTCCTTTGAATAGACTATGAAGCAGGACCATGTAGTTTAAACAAACGACGTGATTATTGTTCTATCGTTGTGGCACAGTCGGCCTGGTGGCACAGTCGGCCTGGTGGCACAGTCGGCCTGGTGGCACAGTCGCCTGGTGGCACAGTCGGTCTGGTATCACAGTCGGTCTGGTGGCACAGTCGGTCTGGTGGCACAGTCGGTCTGGTGGCACAGTAGGTCTGGTGGCATAGTCGGTCTGGTGGCACAGTCGGTTTGGTGGCACAGTCGGCCTGGTGGCACAGTCGGCCTGGTGGCACAGTCGGCCTGGTGGCACAGTCGGCCTGGTGGCACAGTCGGCCTGGTGGCACAGTCGGCCTGGTGGTACAGTCGGCCTGGTGGCACAGTCGGCCTGGTGGCACAGTCGGCCTGGTGTCACAGTCGGTCTGGTGGCACAGTCGGTCTGGTGGTACAGTCGGCCTGGTGGCACAGTCGGCCTGGTGGCACAGTCGGCCTGGTGGTACAGTCGGCTTGGTGGCACAGTCGGCCTGGTGGCACAGTCGGCCTGGTGTCACAGTCGGTCTGGTGGCACAGTCGGTCTGGTGGTACAGTCGGCCTGGTGGTACAGTCGGCCTGGTGGCACAGTCGGCCTGGTGGCACAGTCGGCCTGGTGGCACAGTCGGCCTGGTGGCACAGTCGGCCTGGTGGCACAGTCGGCCTGGTGGTACAGTAGGTCTGGTGGCACAGTCGGCCTGGTGGCACAGTTGGCCTGGTGGCACAGTCGGTCTGGTGGCACAGTCGGTCTGGTGGCACAGTCGGTCTGGTGCTACAGTCGGTTTGGTGGCACAGTCGGTCTGGTGGCACAGTCGGTCTGGTGGTACAGTCGGTCTGGTGGCACAGTCGGTCTGGTGGCACAGTCGGTCTGGTGGTACAGTCGGTCTGGTGGTACAGTCGGTCTGATGGTACAGTCGGTCTGGTGGCACAGTCGGTCTGGTGGCACAGTCGGCCTGGTGGCACAGTCGGTCTGGTGGAACAGTCGGCCTGGTGGAACAGTCGGCCTGGTGGCACAGTCCGCCTGGTGGCACAGTCGGTCTGGTGGCACAGTCGGTCTGGTGGCACAGTCGGTCTGGTAGCACAGTCGGTCTGGTGGCACAGTCGGTCTGGTAGCACAGTCGGTCTGGTGGCACAGTGCTACGAACTCGAAGGCTGTGTTTCACAGGTCGAGCCAGGGAAGACAGCTTCAATGACGTAATTTCTCATTTTGTTTCTATCAATTAGTCAGTAACTACAGGCTTTAATAAGGTCATTATTACATGAGCGATGTGAAACTGTTTGTGGCCATTATTACACAACTCAAGACATTTTGTTTTTTAATTCCGGAGACTTTCACAGACTAGTCCAAACATTAGTAAAGAATAGTACAGTAAACTTCCACGTGAGCACCATTAGTAGCAGGCAGAATATGAAGCCGATAGACGATATCGGTCCCAACATTGCGCCCTGTGTCGCGCCTTAAGATGATACATAAGAGGTTGACACTTAATGTATCACCTTATGAGCTGATGAACGCTGTATGTGCACCGCCAGTCTGCCTCTGCGGGGCG
>WNGS01119411.1:0-14947 GCA_020271785.1 Procambarus virginalis
CCCCTCACTGTAACTCTCTGCTTCCTATTGCTTAGGTACTCCCTTATCCACTGGAGCGCCCTACCTGTTACTCCTGCCTGTTTCTCCAGTTTATGCGTCAACCTTTTATGGAGTACTGTGTCAAAGGCTTTCCGACAGTCCAACAAAGTGCGTCCGCCCACCCTTCTCTTTCTTGCTTAATTTTTGTCACCTGATCGTAGAATTCTATCAAGCCTATAAGGCAAGATTTACCCTCCCTGAACCCATGTTGATGGGTTGTCACGAGTCTCTTCTCTCCAGATGTGTTACTAGGTTTTTTCTCACAATCTTCTCCATCACCTTGCATGGTATACAAGTTAAGGACACTGGCCTGTAGTTCAGTGCCTCTTGTCTGTCACCCTTTTTGGGGTCTGTGTGTGTGTGTGTGTGTGTGTGTGTGTGTGTGTGTGTGTGTGTGTGTGTGTGTGTGTGTGTGTACTCACCTAGTTGTACTCACCTAGTTGTGCTTGCGGGGGTTGAGCTCTGGCTCTTTGGTCCCGCCTCTCAACCGTCAATCAACAGGTGTACAGTTTCCTGAACCTATTGGGCTCTATCATATCTACACTTGAAACTGTGTAAAGAGTCAGCCTCCACCACATACTTCCTAATGCATTCCATTTGTCAACAACTCTGTAAAAGTTCTTTCTAATATCTCTGTGGCTCATTTGGGCACTCAGTTTCCACCTGTGTCCCCTTGTGCGTGTGCCCCTTGTGTTAAATAGCCTGTCTTTATCTACCCTATCGATTCCCTTGAATTCTTCAATGTGGTAATCATATCCCCCCTAACTCTTCTGTCTTCCAACGAAATGAGGTTTAATTCCCGTAGTCTCTCCTCGTAGCTCATACCTCTCAGCTCAGGTACTGTCTGGTGGAAACCTTTGGACCTTTTCCAGTTTAGTCTTATGCTTGACTAGATATGGACTCCATGCTGGAGCCGCATACTCCAGATTGGTCTGACATATGTGGTATATAATGTTCTGAAAGATTCCTTACACAACTTTCTAAAGGCCGTTCTTATGTTAGCAAACCTGGCATATGCCGCTGATGTTATTTATATATAAGTATTTCATCTCCCAAATGATGAAAAGACTCCCAAAAGAAAATGTTCCCCCCAAAAGAACCCCGAGAGTGTGTGTGTGTGTGTGTGTGTGTGTGTGTGTGTGTGTGGTGTGTGTGTGTGTGTGTGTGTGTGTGTGTGTGTGTGTGTGTGTGTGTGCGTGCGCGCGCGCGTATGTGTCAAAATATACATTTTTGTTGAATAAGCATTTGCATTTCTAATTTTCAATGTACACTTGAAACATAACGTCCATTTAAAAAAGGGTCAATTCCTTGTATAACATTTGTTATAAGTGACTTTGTGTTTTACAGAATACGTTCACAAAAATTATTTTTTTCATTCTTCTATCTAAGTAACTAAAATATACGGCTTCAATTGAGCGTTAAGAGAGGACCAATAGATCATACTATGCTGTCTGTAACACGTAATCTATATTGGTATACAAGCATTCTTCTACTAAAATCTTCGGATATACTTTTATATATTTATAGGTATTTTATGCTCCGAATAACGAATTTCTCAGCAAAAGTGGAACTCAGAAGAAAAATATTTTAATTTTTTTTTCCTCCCAAAGTTTATCTTGGCTCAGAAGCTTTCAACTTTACTAATCACCCACAACTTTTTTAAGTGTCCGTGGATGTCTTTATCAGGTCTCTCTATGTCCGAGTGTGTAGGGTGTCACCCCCCTCCCCCCCACCGACACGCTCTTATCACTCTGCTTCTCTCTTCTCTTGTGTTGTGCAAGTAATGGAGATTTTAGAACTTTTGTATGTTAAGAACCCCGAGAGTAACCGGTTTAATCTAATCTCCCGTGTTATCTGCCCGCTGGTGGCAGCTTTAACTAAGTCTCCCCGTGTTATCTGCCCGCTGGTGGCAGCTTTAACTAAGTCTCCCGTGTTATCTTCCCGTTGGTGGTAGCTTTACCCAGGTCTCCCGTGTTATCTGCCCGCTGGTGGCAGCTTTACCCAGGTCTCCCGTGTTATCTGCCCGCTTGTGGCAGCTTTAACCAGGTCTCCCGTGTTATCTGCCCGCTTGTGGCAGCTTTAACCAGGTCTCCCGTGTTATCTGCCCGCTTGTGGCAGCTTTAACCAAGTCTCCCGTGTTATCTGCCTGCTGGTGGCAGCTTTAACCAGGTCTCCCGTGTTATCTGCTCGCTGGTGGCAGCTTTAACTAAGTCTCCCGTGTTATCTGCCCGCTTGTGGCAGCTTTAACAAAGTCTCCCGTGTAATCTGGCCGCTGGTGGCAACGTTAACCGAGACTCCCGTGTTATCTGCTGGTGGCCGCGACATTAATTCAATTATCTGTATTAATTTGCTTTCCTTGTTATCGATCTCCCGTGTTACGAGTTAAGGTATACATGGGAAAGTTAACAAGCTCGAGGCCAGTTCATCAGCGGTAGATCCGTCTTGACTTGGAAGAGTGTGCCCGACTGACTGCATTGTGTACTGTTTACTGTGGCTGACTGACTGCATGCAGTCGTGTGTGGATAGACTGTTAAGGACTTCAGCAGTGAAGGGTAACTAGATAACCGCTGATGAAGACAAGTGTCATTCACGCCACATATAACACATTGTATAAACACCTGATTGCTTAATTGGCCTGTAAATATTTACATCAGTAAACAATATGTTCTGGACAGGTGTGATTAGGACAGGTAAGCCACGATGTCTCACCACACATTAAATATCTCACACACACACGTACGGAGAATTATTATGGAAGACAAACACGGTGCCAAATAAACAACGAACGCTTGTTCTCACATCTCAGACAAACGGAGACATACTGAACATAATTTTATTTGCTTTTTTTTCGTCAAAGTGTTTCGTTTTGTAAGAATGAAAACGTATTGTAATACAATAGCATCATTTCCAATTTGTAAATCAACAGTCCCCACTCGCAGTATGCAATTCTCTATTCCCAATGCGCAATTTCACAATTTGAATTCTCTCTAAATCGGCGTAAGACCCTCTCTATACTATAATTTTAACGAATTGCTCTTCAAATTTTAATTAATTGTATTTTTTCCCGGCTCGCATATTTATGTTATAAACACGATTAAAAATTAGGGTGAGCATAGAATTGAAGCTGAACTGTGTGAGGTAAATCTGGTTGATAACACAGAAGGATTATTCGCGCCAGTATAGTGTTCAAGCTTACTCTCCACTAAGCTGAAATGCAGCCATATCTGTACCTATCACAACCCGTCCTCTACTTATGTCCATTCCGTCCAGCTGTCGACCCCACAGAAGCATTCTTAAATATTTACATGCTATTCATTCATACCGAGAATTTTCTCAAATATAAGTTAATATTATGATATATTAACATTTGTGCATATATATAGGCATAGGTTAGTTAATAAGGTTAGGGGTTTAGGTTTTGTTGGCAATTAGTTGTATATATAGTAAGTGGCTGAAGCATTTACCAACCCGTTCTCGACTCAAGTCCATTACATCCAGCGGTCGACCCCACAGACGCATTCATAAATTTTAACATGCTGTTCATTCAAAACGGGAATTTTCTCAAGTATAAATTAATATTATAATATATTAGCATATTGTGTATATATAGGCATAGGATAGGTTAGGTCAGGTGTTTAGGTTCTGTTGGCGATTATTTGTATTTGTAGTACGTGGGTGAAGCATTTATAGCGTTGTGATTCGAACAAAATTCGTCAGTGAAGCACTTGTTCCGGATATGTTCGAACGTCAGCAGTTGTGAGTCGTGTGTAAACCGCTTTTCATTCATAAACAGGGGGTTTGCCGGGTGCATGGAATCACTTTTGGATCTTTGTTTGGAGGACGGGCTGCATTTACAGCCTTGTGGTTCGAACAAAATTCGTCAGTGACGCAATTGTTCAGGAAGTGTTAAAGCGAAATCAGTTGTGAGTCGTGAGTAAATCGTTTTTCATTCATAAACAGGGGGTTTGGCGGGTGCATGGAATCACTTTTCGGTTTTTGTTTGGAGGACAGGCTGATTATAGAGTTGTGGTTCGAACAAAATTTGTCAGTAAAGCACTTGTTCCGGAAGTGTTCGAACGTAATCAATTGTGAGTCGTGTGTAAACCGTTTTTCATTCATAAACAGTGGGTTTGGCGGGTGCATGGAATCACTTTTGGGTCCTTGTCTAGAGGACGGGCTGACCTATCAACATTGGATTTTGTGAAACGGATCAATTAAAGCCTCGAACGCTGATAGCGAGACTACGAGTAGTGTGAATGAGCAGCCGGTCCTCCAATCAAAGATCAAAAAGTGATTCCATGCACCCGCCAAACCCCCTGTTTTTGAATGAAAAGCGGTTTACACACGACTCACAACTGCTGACGTTCGAATATATCCGGAACAAGTGCTTCACTGACGAGTTTTGTTCGAATCACAACGCTATAAATGCTTCACCCACGTACTACAAATACAAATTGAACCTAAACACCTGACCTAACCTATCCTATGCCTATATATGTACAATATGCCAATATGTTATAATATTAATTTATACTCGAGAAAATTCCCGTTTTGAATGAACAGCATGTTAAAATTTACGAATGCATCTGTGGGGTCGACCACTGAATGTAATGGACTTGAGTCGAGGACGGATTGGAATGAGGAAGGATTCGACAGAACCCAGCTACAGGAGGCGCGGATGGCCGCTCAGCCCATCCTCATAAACAAAAGCCAAAGTCCATGCCACAACCCATCCTCACACTAGGCTGGTTAAAGCAGAGGCCGTCCTCCCCAGACGCATTCATCAGTTTTAACATACTGTGTATTAAAAATTGGCTTGTACTCATATATATATTAATATTATTATACATAAAATTTCAATTTATATATTTAGGCGTAGGTAAGGTTAGGTGTTTAGGTTAGGTTAAGTTAGGTTTGGTTAAGTTAGGCTAGGTTAGGTTAGGTTAGGTTCTGTTGGCGATTATTTGTATTTGTAGTATGTGGGTGAAGCATTTATACAACCCGTCCTCGACTCAAGTCCATTACATCCAGCGGCCGACCCCACAGACGCATTCAAAAATTTTTACATGCTGTTCATTCAAAACGGAAATTTTATCATATATAAAATATCTTATAATACATTAGCATATTGTGCATATATAGACATAGGTTAGGTTAGGTTATTGTAGGTGTTTAGGTTCTCTTGGCGAATATTTGTATTTGTTGTTCGTGGGTGAAACATTCATAGCGATGTGGTTCAAATAAAATTCGTCAGTCAAGCACTTGTTCCGAAAGTGTTAGAACGAAATCAGTTGTGAGTCGTGTGTAAACCGTTTTCCATTTATAAACAGCAGGGGGTTTGGCAGGTGCATGGAATCACTTTTGGGTCTTTATTTGGAGGACGGGCTGTTACACACGACTCACAACTGCTGACATTCGAACATATCCGGAACAAGTGCTTCACTGACGAATTTTGTTCGAACCACAACGCTGTAAATGCTTCACCCACGTACTACAAATACAAATAATCGCCAACAGAACCTAAACACCTGACCTAACCTATCCTATGCCTATATATACACAATATGCTAATATATTATAATATTAATTTATACTTGAGAAAATTCCCATTTTGAATGAACAGCATGTTAAAATTTATGAATGCGTCTGTGGGGTTGACCGCTGAATGTAATGGACTTGAGTCGAGGACGGGTTGAAATTCTTCACCCACATACTACAAATACAGATAATCGCCAACAGAATCTAGACACATAACCTTACCAATGCATACATATTTTCTATTTTGAATTAACAGCATTTAAAAATTTATGATGGACTTATTTGGACTTATTTAAGGACGAGTCCCATTCTTGTCCTTTGCAAGGGCATTTTGAATTTTCAAGTATTTGTATTTACAGTGAGACCTGTGTACTATTCAGATTTATCACTTGATATATATACTGTTCAAGTACTTGGGCACCATTCCTCTTCCCCGTCCCATCCCAAACTCTTCTCCAGATTCCTTCCAAGTGCTATATAGTTGTAATGGCTTGGCGCTTTCTCCTGCCTTGCGTTGTCGAGGTATTCCAGTTACTCAGGTGGCGAACAGGAACTATGAATACAGTATGCATTTCCTCTTTGTATTGTCATGTTGAGGCGCTGGAAAATCTCATTGCATTTAATAATTATTGAGATATAATAATTCATAAAATATGTTCCTTGTGGAAGCATTTGCTTACAATATATAATACGTTTGGGTCACGAGTTATATTCTACAAATAAAAATAAAATACCTGTATTCCACCAGGCTCGATATACATTAATGTTTAACGAATTTAATTGAACAGGAAAACTCCCCGATTGCTGACTCTCACGGAAAATAATATTTATGACTCACTTCCCTTTCAGTATTTGTGTTTTTTTTTTACCAGGTTAAATTTTAGCTATTTCCTAAACTTTGATATTATTACTAACATATTACGTTTCTTGCAATAATGTTAAAATATTACGTTTGATATACTGATATTAACATTACGTGTTCCTAATTGTGGATATGGAACGATTTTGTTCCGAGTACTCCGAGTAGCTGAATCTAAAACAAGCACAACAACAACAACAGCATATTAATTCGAGTTACAGACCCGCTAGTGTGCCAGGTAAGTCCACTCCGAGCTCACGACAACCTGTCCTCTTAAAAATAACGTCGCTTTTGGCCGTTTACCAGTATGGCTGAAAGTGGGCATAATTTGAAAATGAAAAAAAAAGAAAAGAAATTTGGGATTTTTTTTTCAACAACAGTAAGTTAAGGGTCCTCTGGTAGGTTATGTGGGCAGGAAATTCTTATAAAGTTTCAAGACGTTATGAAAAACCTTAATTGAAAGTTTCCTCTCCTAACATGTCCGAGTAGGCCGGACGATTCAAACAGAAAACGGGACAGTACGTCACTTTTGTGAATCAATTTCATTTCGAATTACGTCCACTTTTGGCCGTAGCGCGCATACGAGCGAAAAGTGACGTTATTTTAAGAGGATGGGTTGCACCATTGCTCGGGCTATTTGCAACTTTTTGTTCTGAGGAGATGAACCAGGTTACTACATTATGCTACTACACCAGGCTACTACACCAGGCCACTACACCAGGCCACTACACCACGCTACTACACCAGGCCACTACACTACGCTACTACACCAGGCTACTACACCACGCTACTACACCAGGCCACTACACCACGCTACTACACCAGGTTACTACACTACGCTACTACACCAGGCCACTACACCATGCTACTACACCACACTACTACACCAGGCCCACTACACCACGCTACTACACCACGCTACTACACCAGGCACTACACCAGGCCACTACACACGCTACTACACCACGCTACTACACCAGGCTACTACACTATGCTACTACACCACGACCTCGACCTACTCGACCTCATCCACTTACCTGGAATTCTTCCTCCTCCTCGACCTCTTCCTAAGAATATGAGTAAAAATGATGAATTAACGACCCTGTTTCATTTTACTAAATGTAGAAATATACTTTATATTTCTACATTTATATAAATAACAGCAATAAAAAACTACGATTATGAAACATTT
The DNA here is from genome assembly GCA_020271785.1 of Procambarus virginalis. Lineage (NCBI taxonomy): Eukaryota > Metazoa > Arthropoda > Malacostraca > Decapoda > Cambaridae > Procambarus > Procambarus virginalis. The sequence goes on from WNGS01119411.1 coordinate 7,629, forward strand.
AAGGTTGCCACAAGGCTTCAAATTTTTTTAGCCAACGTTTCGTGCAATACGTTTCAGAAACTTATTTACATCCACACAAAATTACGCATCTAATGCGTGAAACCAAACGTTGCCAATACTTTCCAACACTTTCCAGATACGTTGTGGCAACCTAAAATGTTTGCTGGGATTATGTCTGGGTTTTCTTCTAGTGCCCATTCTCCGAGTTCATTTGTTTTATTTGTAAACCCATCTATGTTAGTGTACATTGCCTTGAAGCTCATATGCTCCGTTTCTTCTCCGTGTCCCTCTGTTTTCTTTCATGTTTCTGTCATTTCTGTGTCCTGCTTTGTTACTCTGTCACCGGGTTTGTTGTTTCTGTAAAGATTCATTTAATGATCGGGTGCTTCGGTGCCTTGTTTAATTTGTATGTCAGTATTTTATAATAAAAAGAAAACAAATATATAGCACTTGGAAGAGATCTTCCAAGTGGTTGGGAGTGTGGTGTGTGTGGTGTGTGTGTGTGTGGTGTGTGTGTGGTGTGTGGGTGTGTGTGGTGTGTGTGTGTGTGTGTGTGTGTGTGTGTGGTGTGTATTGTGCGTGCGTGCGTACTCACATAATTGTACCCACCTAATTGTGCTTGCAGGGGTTGAGCTCTGGTTCTTTTGTCCCGCCCCTCAACCGTCAATCAAAAGGTGTACAGGTCCTGAACCTATTGGGCTCTATCATATCTACACTTGAAACTGTGTAAAGAGTAAGCCTCCACCACATCACTTCCTAATGCATTCCATTGGTCAACAACTCTGTAAAAGTTCTTTCTAATATCTCTGTGGCTCATTTGGGCACTCAGTTTCCACCTGTGTCCCTTGTGCGTGTGTCCCTTGTGTTAAATAGCCTGTCTCTATCTACCCTATCGATTCCTTGACATTCTTCAATGTGGTGATCATATCCCCCCTAACACACAAATTCTGTCTTCCAACGAAGTGAGGTTTAATTCCCGTAGTCTCTCCTCGTAGCTCATACCTCTCAGCCTCAGGTACTTGTCTGTGGCAAACCTTTGGACCTTTTCCAGTTTAGTCTTATGCTTGACTAGATATGGACTCCATGCTGGAGCCGCATACCCAGGATTGGTCTGACATATGTGGTATATAATGTTCTGAAAGATTCCTTACACAACTTTCTAAAGGCAATTCTTATGTTAGCAAACCTGGCATATGCCGCTGATGTTATCCTCTTGATATGAGGTTCAGGGCCATGTTGTGTGTATATTCACCTAGTTGTGTTTGCGGGGGTTGAGCTTTGCCTCTTTCGGCCCGCCTCTCAACTGTCAAATGACTGTTTACTAACTAGTATTTTTTTTCTTTTTTCTTTTCTCCCCACCACACACACACACACACACACACCAGGAAGCAGCCCGTGCAGCTGACTAACTCCCAGGTACCTATTTACTGCTATGTAACAGGGGCATTCAGGGTGAAAGAAAACTTTGCCTATTGTTTCTGCCTGGGTGCGGGAATCAAACNACCAGGCTACTACACCACGCTACTTCACCAGGCTACTACACCACGCTACTTCACCAGGCTACTACACCACGCTACTACACCAGGCTACTACACCACGCTACTACACCACGCTACTACACCAGGCCACTACACCACCCTACTACACCACGCTACTACACCACGCTACTACACCACGCTACTACACCACGCTACTACACCAGACCACTACACCAGGCCACTACACCACGCTACTACACCAGACCACTACACCAGGCCACTACACCACGCTACTACACCAGACCACTACACTACGCTACTACACCACGCTACTACACCATGCTACTACACCGCTTACTACACTACGCTACTACACAGGCCACTATACCAGGCCACTACACCAGGCCACTACATCAGGTCACTACACCATGCTACTACACCAGGTTACTACACTACGCTACTACACCACGCTACTACACCAGGCCACTACACCAGCCACTACACCAGGCCACTACACTACGCTACTACACCAGGCCACTACACCAAGCCACAACACCAGGCCACTACACCAGGCCACTACACTACGCTACTACACCAGGCAACTACACCAGGCCACTACCCAGGCTACTACAGCAGGCTACTACACTAGGCCACTACACCAGGCCACTACACCAGGCCACTACACCACGCTACTACACCAGGCCACTACACTACGCTACTACACCAGGCCACTACACCAGGCTACTACACCAGGCCACTACACCACGCTACTACACCAGGCCACTACACTACTCTACTACACCACGCTACTACACCACGCTACTACACTATGCTACTACACCACGCTACTACACCAGGCCACTACACCATGCTACTACACCAGGTTACTACACTACGCTACTACACCACGCTGCTACACCAGGCCACTACACCAGGCCACTACACCAGGCCACTACACCAGGCCACTACACCACGCTACTACACCAGGCCACTACACCACGCTACTACACCAGGCCACTACACCACGCTACTACACCAGGCCACTACACACGCTACTATACCAGGCCACTACACTACACTACTACACCAGGCCACTACACCATGCTACTGCACCAGGCTACTACACCACGCTACTACACCATACTACTACAACAGGCCACTACACCACGCTACTACACCAGGCCACGACACCACGCTACTACACCAGGCCACTACACCACGCTACTACACCAGGCCACTACACCACGCTACTACACCAGGCCACTACACCACGCTACTACACCACGCTACTACACCAGGCCACTACACCACGCTACTACACCACGCTACTACACCACGCTACTACACCAGGTTACTACACTATGCTACTACACCAGGCTACTACACCAGGCCACTACACCAGGCCACTACACCACGCTACTACACCAGGCCACTACACTACGCTACTACACCAGGCTACTACACCACGCTACTACACCAGGCCACTACACCACGCTACTACACCAGTTACTACACTACGCTACTACACCAGGCCACTACACCACGCTACTACACCACACTACTACACCAGGCCACTACACCACGCTACTACACCACGCTACTACACCAGGCCACTACACCAGGCCACTACACCACGCTACTACACCACGCTACTACACCAGGCTACTACACTACGCTACTACACCACGACCTCGACCTACTCGACCTCATCCACTTACCTGGAATTCTTCCTCCTCCTCGACCTCTTCCTAAGAATATGAGTAAAAATGATGAATTAACGACCCTGTTTCATTTTACTAAATGTAGAAATATACTTTTATATTTCTACATTTATATAAATAACAGCAATAAAAAACTACGATTATGAAACATTTAAGGTTGCCACAAGGCTTCAAATTTTTTTTAGCCAACGTTTCGTGCATACGTTTCAGAAACTTATTTACATCCACACAAAATTACGCATCTAATGCGTGAAAACAAACGTTGCCAAACTTTCCAACACTTTCCAGATACGTTGTGGCAACCTAAAATTGTTTGCTGGGATTATGTCTGGGTTTTCTTCTAGTGCCCATTCTCCGAGTTCATTGTGTTTATTTGTAAACCCATCTATGTTAGTGTACATTGCCTTGAAGCTCATATGCTCCGTTGTCTTCTCCGTGTCCCTCTGTTTTTCTTTCATGTTTCTGTCATTTCTGTGTCCTGCTTTGTTACTCTGTCACCGGGTTTGGTTGTTTCTGTAAAGATTCATTTAATGATCGGGTGCTTCGGTGCCTTGTTTAATTGTATGTCAGTATTTTATAATAAAAAAGAAAAAAAATATATAGCACTTGGAAGAGATCTTCCAAGTGCGTGTGAGTGTGTGTGTGTGTGTGTGTGGTGTGTGTGTGTGTGTGTGTGTGTGTGTGTGTGTGTGTGTGTGTGGTGTGTGTGTGTGTTGTGTGTGTGTGTGTGTGTGTGTGTGTGTGTATTCACTTAGTTGTAGTTGTATTTTACGGGGGTTGAGCTTTGCTCTTTCGGCCCGCCTCTCAACTATCAATCAACTGTTTACTAACTACACTAACTACTTTTTTTTTTTTCACACTGTGTGTGTGTGCGTGCGTGCGTACTCACATAATTGTACCCACCTAATTGTGCTTGCAGGGGTTGAGCTCTGGTTCCTTTGTCCCGACCCTCAACCGTCAATCAACAGGTGTACAGGTTCCTGAACCTATTGGGCTCTATCATATCTACACTTGAAACTGTGTAAAGAGTAAGCCTCCACCACATCACTTCCTAATGCATTCCATTTGTCAACAACTCTGTAAAAGTTCTTTCTAATATCTCTGTGGCTCATTTGGGCACTCAGTTTCCACCTGTGTCCCCTTGTGCGTGTGCCCCTGTGTTAAATAGCCTGTCTCTATCTACCCTATCGATTCCCTTGACATTCTTCAATGTGGTGATCATATCCCCCCTAACTCTTCTGTCTTCCAACGAAGTGAGGTTTAATTCCCGTAGTCTCTCCTCGTAGCTCATACCTCTCAGCTCAGGTACCTGTCTGGTGGCAAACCTTTGGACCTTTTCCAGTTTAGTCTTATGCTTGACTAGATATGGACTCCATGCTGGAGCCGCATACTCCAGGATTGGTCTGACATATGTGGTATATAATGTTCTGAAAGATTCCTTACACAACTTTCTAAAGGCCATTCTTATGTTAGCAAACCTGGCATATGCCGCTGATGTTATCCTCTTGATATGAGGTTCAGGGGCCATGTTGTGTGTATATTCACCTAGTTGTGTTTGCGGGGGGTTGAGCTTTGCTCTTTCGGCCCGCCTCTCAACTGTCAAATGACTGTTTACTAACTAGTATTTTTTTTCTTTTTTCTTTTTCTCCCCACCACACACACACACACACACACCAGGAAGCAGCCCGTGACAGCTGACTAACTCCCAGGTACCTATTTACTGCTATGTAACAGGGGCATTCAGGGTGAAAGAAACTTTGCCTATTTGTTTCTGCCTGGGTGCGGGAATCAAACCCGCGCCATAGAATTACGAATCCTGCGCACTATCCACCAGGCTACCACGCCCGCTAAATGTGTGTGTGTGTGTGTGTACTCACCTAGTTGTGTTTGCGGGGGTTGAGCTCCGGCTCTTTGTTCCCGCCTCTCAACCGTCAATCAACAACAGGTTGTTGTTGTGTGTGTTTGTGTGTGTATGTGTGTGTGTGTGTGTACTCACCTATTTGTACTCACCTATTTGTGCTTGCGGGGGTTGAGCTTTGGCTCTTTGGTCCCGCCTCTCAACTGTCAATCAACCGGTGTACAGATTCCCGAGCCTACTGGGCTCTATCATATCTACCCTTGAAACTGTGTATGGAGTCAGCCTCCACCACATCACTGCCTAATGCATTCCATCCGTTAACTACTCTGACACTGAAAAAGTTCCTTCTAACGTCTCTGTGGCTCATGTGGGTACTCAGTTTCCACCTGTGTCCCCTTGTTCGCGTCCCCCCAGTGTTGAATAGTTTGTCCTTGTCTACCCGGTCGATTCCTCTGAGGATTTTGTAGGTTGTGATCATATCTCCCCTTACTCTTCTGTCTTCCAGTGTCGTAAGGTGCATTTCCCGCAGCCTTTCCTCGTAACTCATGCCTCTTAGTTCTGGGACTAGTCTAGTGGCATACCTTTGGACTTTTTCCAGCTTCGTCTTGTGCTTGACAAGGTACGGGCTCCATGCTGGGGCTGCATACTCCAGGATTGGTCTTACATATGTGGTGTACAAGATTCTGAATGATTCCTTACACAGGTTCCTGAACGCTGTTCTGATGTTAGCCAGCCTCGCATATGCCGCAGATGTTATCCTTTTTATGTGGGCTTCAGGAGACAGGTTTGGTGTGATATCAACTCCTAGATCTTTCTCTCTGTCCGTTTCATTAAGTACTTCATCTCCTATTCTGTATCCTGTGTCTGGCCTCCTGTTTCCACTGCCTAGTTTCATTACTTTGCATTTACTCGGGTTGAACTTCAACAGCCATTTGTTGGACCATTCACTCAGTCTGTCTAGGTCGTCTTGTAGCCTCCTACTATCGTCCTCAGTTTCAATCCTCCTCATAATTTTTGCATCATCGGCAAACATTGAGAGAAACGATTCTATACCCTCTGGGAGATCATTTACATATATCAGAAACAGTATAGGTATGTGTGTGTGGTGTGTGTGTGTGTGTGTGTGTGTGTGTGTGTGTGTGTGTGTGTGTGTGTGTGTGTGGGTGTACTCACCTAGTCACCTAGTTGTACTCACCTAGTTGTGCTTGTGGGGGTTGAGCTCTGGCTCTTTGGTCCCGCCTCTCAACCGTCAATCAACAGGTGAACAGTTTCCTGAGCCTATTGGGCTCTATCATATCTACACCTGAAACTGTGTATGGAGTCAGCCTCCACCACATCACTTCCTAATGCATTCCATTTGTCAACCACTCTGACACTAAAAAAGTTCTTTCTAATATCTCTGTGGCTCATTTGGGCACTCAGTTTTCACCTGTGTTCCCTAGTGTGTGTCCCCCTTGTGTTAAACAGCCTGTCTTTATCAACCCTGTCGATTCCCCTGAGAATCTTGAATGTGGTGATCATGTCCCCCCTAACTCTTCTGTCTTCCAACGAAGTGAGGTTTAATTCCTGCAGTCGCTCCTCGAAGCTCATTCCTCTCAGCTCAGGTACTAGTCTGGTGGCAAACCTATGAACCTTTTCCAGTTTAGTCTTATGCTTGACTAGATAGGGACTCCATGCTGGAGCCGCATACTCCAGGATTGGTCTGACATATGTGGTATATAATGTTCTGAAAGATTCTTTACACAAGTTTCTAAAGGCCGTTCTTATGTTAGCCAACCTGGCATATGCTGCTGATGTTATCCTCTTGATAGGATATTCTTCAGGGGACAGGTCTGGCGTGATATCAACCCCCAGGTCTTTCTCTCTCTCTGAATCTTGAAGTATTTCATCTCCCAAATAGTACCTTGTATCTGGTCTCCTGCTTCCTACCCCTATCTTCATTACGTTACATTTGCTTGGGTTAAACTCTAACAGCCATTTGTTCGACCATTTCTGCAGCTTGTCCAGGTCTTTCTTGAAGTCTCAAGCTGTCCTCCTCTGTCTTAATCCTTCTCATAATTTGGCGTCGTCAGCAACATGAGAGGAATGAGTCTATACCCTCTGGGAGATCATTTACGTATATCAGAAACAGGATAGGTCCAAGTACAGAGCCCTGTGGGACTCACTGGTGACTTCACGCTAGTCTGAGGTCTCACCCTCATTGTAACTCTCTGCTTCCTATTGCTTAGGTACTCCCTTATCCACTGGAGCGCCCTACTGTTA
>WNGS01119414.1:2500-15204 GCA_020271785.1 Procambarus virginalis
ACTGTACTGTACTGTACTGTACTGTACTGTACTGTACTGTACTGTACTGTACTGTACTGTACTGTACTGTACTGTACTGTACTGTACTGTACTGTACTGTACTGTACTGTACTGTACTGTACTGTACTGTACTGTACTGTACTGTACTGTACTGTACTGTACTGTACTGTACTGTACTGTACTGTACTGTACTGTACTGTACTGTACTGTACTGTACTGTACTGTACTGTACTGTACTGTACTGTACTGTACTGTACTGTACTGTACTGTACTGTACTGTACTGTACTGTACTGTACTGTACTGTACTGTACTGTACTGTACTGTACTGTACTGTACTGTACTGTACTGTACTGTACTGTACTGTACTGTACTGTACTGTACTGTACTGTACTGTACTGTACTGTACTGTACTGTACTGTACTGTACTGTACTGTACTGTACTGTACTGTACTGTACTGTACTGTACTGTACTGTACTGTACTGTACTGTACTGTACTGTACTGTACTGTACTGTACTGTACTGTACTGTACTGTACTGTACTGTACTGTACTGTACTGTACTGTACTGTACTGTACTGTACTGTACTGTACTGTACTGTACTGTACTGTACTGTACTGTACTGTACTGTACTGTACTGTACTGTACTGTACTGTACTGTACTGTACTGTACTGTACTGTACTGTACTGTACTGTACTGTACTGTACTGTACTGTACTGTACTGTACTGTACTGTACTGTACTGTACTGTACTGTACTGTACTGTACTGTACTGTACTGTACTGTACTGTACTGTACTGTACTGTACTGTACTGTACTGTACTGTACTGTACTGTACTGTACTGTACTGTACTGTACTGTACTGTACTGTACTGTACTGTACTGTACTGTACTGTACTGTACTGTACTGTACTGTACTGTACTGTACTGTACTGTACTGTACTGTACTGTACTGTACTGTACTGTACTGTACTGTACTGTACTGTACTGTACTGTACTGTACTGTACTGTACTGTACTGTACTGTACTGTACTGTACTGTACTGTACTGTACTGTACTGTACTGTACTGTACTGTACTGTACTGTACTGTACTGTACTGTACTGTACTGTACTGTACTGTACTGTACTGTACTGTACTGTACTGTACTGTACTGTACTGTACTGTACTGTACTGTACTGTACTGTACTGTACTGTACTGTACTGTACTGTACTGTACTGTACTGTACTGTACTGTACTGTACTGTACTGTACTGTACTGTACTGTACTGTACTGTACTGTACTGTACTGTACTGTACTGTACTGTACTGTACTGTACTGTACTGTACTGTACTGTACTGTACTGTACTGTACTGTACTGTACTGTACTGTACTGTACTGTACTGTACTGTACTGTACTGTACTGTACTGTACTGTACTGTACTGTACTGTACTGTACTGTACTGTACTGTACTGTACTGTACTGTACTGTACTGTACTGTACTGTACTGTACTGTACTGTACTGTACTGTACTGTACTGTACTGTACTGTACTGTACTGTACTGTACTGTACTGTACTGTACTGTACTGTACTGTACTGTACTGTACTGTACTGTACTGTACTGTACTGTACTGTACTGTACTGTACTGTACTGTACTGTACTGTACTGTACTGTACTGTACTGTACTGTACTGTACTGTACTGTACTGTACTGTACTGTACTGTACTGTACTGTACTGTACTGTACTGTACTGTACTGTACTGTACTGTACTGTACTGTACTGTACTGTACTGTACTGTACTGTACTGTACTGTACTGTACTGTACTGTACTGTACTGTACTGTACTGTACTGTACTGTACTGTACTGTACTGTACTGTACTGTACTGTACTGTACTGTACTGTACTGTACTGTACTGTACTGTACTGTACTGTACTGTACTGTACTGTACTGTACTGTACTGTACTGTACTGTACTGTACTGTACTGTACTGTACTGTACTGTACTGTACTGTACTGTACTGTACTGTACTGTACTGTACTGTACTGTACTGTACTGTACTGTACTGTACTGTACTGTACTGTACTGTACTGTACTGTACTGTACTGTACTGTACTGTACTGTACTGTACTGTACTGTACTGTACTGTACTGTACTGTACTGTACTGTACTGTACTGTACTGTACTGTACTGTACTGTACTGTACTGTACTGTACTGTACTGTACTGTACTGTACTGTACTGTACTGTACTGTACTGTACTGTACTGTACTGTACTGTACTGTACTGTACTGTACTGTACTGTACTGTACTGTACTGTACTGTACTGTACTGTACTGTACTGTACTGTACTGTACTGTACTGTACTGTACTGTACTGTACTGTACTGTACTGTACTGTACTGTACTGTACTGTACTGTACTGTACTGTACTGTACTGTACTGTACTGTACTGTACTGTACTGTACTGTACTGTACTGTACTGTACTGTACTGTACTGTACTGTACTGTACTGTACTGTACTGTACTGTACTGTACTGTACTGTACTGTACTGTACTGTACTGTACTGTACTGTACTGTACTGTACTGTACTGTACTGTACTGTACTGTACTGTACTGTACTGTACTGTACTGTACTGTACTGTACTGTACTGTACTGTACTGTACTGTACTGTACTGTACTGTACTGTACTGTACTGTACTGTACTGTACTGTACTGTACTGTACTGTACTGTACTGTACTGTACTGTACTGTACTGTACTGTACTGTACTGTACTGTACTGTACTGTACTGTACTGTACTGTACTGTACTGTACTGTACTGTACTGTACTGTACTGTACTGTACTGTACTGTACTGTACTGTACTGTACTGTACTGTACTGTACTGTACTGTACTGTACTGTACTGTACTGTACTGTACTGTACTGTACTGTACTGTACTGTACTGTACTGTACTGTACTGTACTGTACTGTACTGTACTGTACTGTACTGTACTGTACTGTACTGTACTGTACTGTACTGTACTGTACTGTACTGTACTGTACTGTACTGTACTGTACTGTACTGTACTGTACTGTACTGTACTGTACTGTACTGTACTGTACTGTACTGTACTGTACTGTACTGTACTGTACTGTACTGTACTGTACTGTACTGTACTGTACTGTACTGTACTGTACTGTACTGTACTGTACTGTACTGTACTGTACTGTACTGTACTGTACTGTACTGTACTGTACTGTACTGTACTGTACTGTACTGTACTGTACTGTACTGTACTGTACTGTACTGTACTGTACTGTACTGTACTGTACTGTACTGTACTGTACTGTACTGTACTGTACTGTACTGTACTGTACTGTACTGTACTGTACTGTACTGTACTGTACTGTACTGTACTGTACTGTACTGTACTGTACTGTACTGTACTGTACTGTACTGTACTGTACTGTACTGTACTGTACTGTACTGTACTGTACTGTACTGTACTGTACTGTACTGTACTGTACTGTACTGTACTGTACTGTACTGTACTGTACTGTACTGTACTGTACTGTACTGTACTGTACTGTACTGTACTGTACTGTACTGTACTGTACTGTACTGTACTGTACTGTACTGTACTGTACTGTACTGTACTGTACTGTACTGTACTGTACTGTACTGTACTGTACTGTACTGTACTGTACTGTACTGTACTGTACTGTACTGTACTGTACTGTACTGTACTGTACTGTACTGTACTGTACTGTACTGTACTGTACTGTACTGTACTGTACTGTACTGTACTGTACTGTACTGTACTGTACTGTACTGTACTGTACTGTACTGTACTGTACTGTACTGTACTGTACTGTACTGTACTGTACTGTACTGTACTGTACTGTACTGTACTGTACTGTACTGTACTGTACTGTACTGTACTGTACTGTACTGTACTGTACTGTACTGTACTGTACTGTACTGTACTGTACTGTACTGTACTGTACTGTACTGTACTGTACTGTACTGTACTGTACTGTACTGTACTGTACTGTACTGTACTGTACTGTACTGTACTGTACTGTACTGTACTGTACTGTACTGTACTGTACTGTACTGTACTGTACTGTACTGTACTGTACTGTACTGTACTGTACTGTACTGTACTGTACTGTACTGTACTGTACTGTACTGTACTGTACTGTACTGTACTGTACTGTACTGTACTGTACTGTACTGTACTGTACTGTACTGTACTGTACTGTACTGTACTGTACTGTACTGTACTGTACTGTACTGTACTGTACTGTACTGTACTGTACTGTACTGTACTGTACTGTACTGTACTGTACTGTACTGTACTGTACTGTACTGTACTGTACTGTACTGTACTGTACTGTACTGTACTGTACTGTACTGTACTGTACTGTACTGTACTGTACTGTACTGTACTGTACTGTACTGTACTGTACTGTACTGTACTGTACTGTACTGTACTGTACTGTACTGTACTGTACTGTACTGTACTGTACTGTACTGTACTGTACTGTACTGTACTGTACTGTACTGTACTGTACTGTACTGTACTGTACTGTACTGTACTGTACTGTACTGTACTGTACTGTACTGTACTGTACTGTACTGTACTGTACTGTACTGTACTGTACTGTACTGTACTGTACTGTACTGTACTGTACTGTACTGTACTGTACTGTACTGTACTGTACTGTACTGTACTGTACTGTACTGTACTGTACTGTACTGTACTGTACTGTACTGTACTGTACTGTACTGTACTGTACTGTACTGTACTGTACTGTACTGTACTGTACTGTACTGTACTGTACTGTACTGTACTGTACTGTACTGTACTGTACTGTACTGTACTGTACTGTACTGTACTGTACTGTACTGTACTGTACTGTACTGTACTGTACTGTACTGTACTGTACTGTACTGTACTGTACTGTACTGTACTGTACTGTACTGTACTGTACTGTACTGTACTGTACTGTACTGTACTGTACTGTACTGTACTGTACTGTACTGTACTGTACTGTACTGTACTGTACTGTACTGTACTGTACTGTACTGTACTGTACTGTACTGTACTGTACTGTACTGTACTGTACTGTACTGTACTGTACTGTACTGTACTGTACTGTACTGTACTGTACTGTACTGTACTGTACTGTACTGTACTGTACTGTACTGTACTGTACTGTACTGTACTGTACTGTACTGTACTGTACTGTACTGTACTGTACTGTACTGTACTGTACTGTACTGTACTGTACTGTACTGTACTGTACTGTACTGTACTGTACTGTACTGTACTGTACTGTACTGTACTGTACTGTACTGTACTGTACTGTACTGTACTGTACTGTACTGTACTGTACTGTACTGTACTGTACTGTACTGTACTGTACTGTACTGTACTGTACTGTACTGTACTGTACTGTACTGTACTGTACTGTACTGTACTGTACTGTACTGTACTGTACTGTACTGTACTGTACTGTACTGTACTGTACTGTACTGTACTGTACTGTACTGTACTGTACTGTACTGTACTGTACTGTACTGTACTGTACTGTACTGTACTGTACTGTACTGTACTGTACTGTACTGTACTGTACTGTACTGTACTGTACTGTACTGTACTGTACTGTACTGTACTGTACTGTACTGTACTGTACTGTACTGTACTGTACTGTACTGTACTGTACTGTACTGTACTGTACTGTACTGTACTGTACTGTACTGTACTGTACTGTACTGTACTGTACTGTACTGTACTGTACTGTACTGTACTGTACTGTACTGTACTGTACTGTACTGTACTGTACTGTACTGTACTGTACTGTACTGTACTGTACTGTACTGTACTGTACTGTACTGTACTGTACTGTACTGTACTGTACTGTACTGTACTGTACTGTACTGTACTGTACTGTACTGTACTGTACTGTACTGTACTGTACTGTACTGTACTGTACTGTACTGTACTGTACTGTACTGTACTGTACTGTACTGTACTGTACTGTACTGTACTGTACTGTACTGTACTGTACTGTACTGTACTGTACTGTACTGTACTGTACTGTACTGTACTGTACTGTACTGTACTGTACTGTACTGTACTGTACTGTACTGTACTGTACTGTACTGTACTGTACTGTACTGTACTGTACTGTACTGTACTGTACTGTACTGTACTGTACTGTACTGTACTGTACTGTACTGTACTGTACTGTACTGTACTGTACTGTACTGTACTGTACTGTACTGTACTGTACTGTACTGTACTGTACTGTACTGTACTGTACTGTACTGTACTGTACTGTACTGTACTGTACTGTACTGTACTGTACTGTACTGTACTGTACTGTACTGTACTGTACTGTACTGTACTGTACTGTACTGTACTGTACTGTACTGTACTGTACTGTACTGTACTGTACTGTACTGTACTGTACTGTACTGTACTGTACTGTACTGTACTGTACTGTACTGTACTGTACTGTACTGTACTGTACTGTACTGTACTGTACTGTACTGTACTGTACTGTACTGTACTGTACTGTACTGTACTGTACTGTACTGTACTGTACTGTACTGTACTGTACTGTACTGTACTGTACTGTACTGTACTGTACTGTACTGTACTGTACTGTACTGTACTGTACTGTACTGTACTGTACTGTACTGTACTGTACTGTACTGTACTGTACTGTACTGTACTGTACTGTACTGTACTGTACTGTACTGTACTGTACTGTACTGTACTGTACTGTACTGTACTGTACTGTACTGTACTGTACTGTACTGTACTGTACTGTACTGTACTGTACTGTACTGTACTGTACTGTACTGTACTGTACTGTACTGTACTGTACTGTACTGTACTGTACTGTACTGTACTGTACTGTACTGTACTGTACTGTACTGTACTGTACTGTACTGTACTGTACTGTACTGTACTGTACTGTACTGTACTGTACTGTACTGTACTGTACTGTACTGTACTGTACTGTACTGTACTGTACTGTACTGTACTGTACTGTACTGTACTGTACTGTACTGTACTGTACTGTACTGTACTGTACTGTACTGTACTGTACTGTACTGTACTGTACTGTACTGTACTGTACTGTACTGTACTGTACTGTACTGTACTGTACTACTGTACTGTACTGTACTGTACTGTACTGTACTGTACTGTACTGTACTGTACTGTACTGTACTGTACTGTACTGTACTGTACTGTACTGTACTGTACTGTACTGTACTGTACTGTACTGTACTGTACTGTACTGTACTGTACTGTACTGTACTGTACTGTACTGTACTGTACTGTACTGTACTGTACTGTACTGTACTGTACTGTACTGTACTGTACTGTACTGTACTGTACTGTACTGTACTGTACTGTACTGTACTGTACTGTACTGTACTGTACTGTACTGTACTGTACTGTACTGTACTGTACTGTACTGTACTGTACTGTACTGTACTGTACTGTACTGTACTGTACTGTACTGTACTGTACTGTACTGTACTGTACTGTACTGTACTGTACTGTACTGTACTGTACTGTACTGTACTGTACTGTACTGTACTGTACTGTACTGTACTGTACTGTACTGTACTGTACTGTACTGTACTGTACTGTACTGTACTGTACTGTACTGTACTGTACTGTACTGTACACTACTGTACTGTACTGTACTGTACTGTACTGTACTGTACTGTACTGTACTGTACTGTACTGTACTGTACTGTACTGTACTGTACTGTACTGTACTGTACTGTACTGTACTGTACTGTACTGTACTGTACTGTACTGTACTGTACTGTACTGTACTGTACGGTACACTACTGTACTGTACTGTACTGTACTGTACTGTACTGTACTGTACTGTACTGTACTGTACTGTACTGTACTGTACTGTACTGTGTACTGTACTGTACTGTACTGTACTGTACTGTACTGTACTGTACTGTACTGTACTGTACTGTACTGTATTGTACTGTACTGTACTGTACTCTACTGTACTGTACGGTACACTACTGTACTGTACGGTACACTACTGTACTGTACTGTACTGTACTGTACTGTACTGTACTGTACTGTACTGTACTGTACTGTACTGTACTGTACTGTACTGTACTGTACTGTACTGTAGTACTGTACTGTACTGTACTGTACTGTACTGTACTGTACTGTACTGTACTGTACTGTACTGTACTGTACTGTACTGTACTGTACTGTACTGTACTGTACTGTACTGTACTGTACTGTACTGTACTGTACTGTACTGTACTGTACTGTACTGTACTGTACTGTACGGTACTGTACTGTACTGTACTGTACTGTACTGTACTGTACTGTACTGTACTGTACTGTACTGTATACTGTACTGTACTGTATGTACTGTACTGTACACTACTGACTGTACTGTACTGTACTGTACTGTACTGTACTGTACGGTACACTACTGTACTGTACTGTACTGTACTGTACTGTACTGTACTGTACTGTACTGTTGTACTGTACTGTACTGTACTGTACTGTACTGTACTGTACTGTACTGTACTGTACGTACTGTACTGTACTGTACTGTACTGTACTGTACTGTACTGTACTGTACGTACACTACTGTACTGTACTGTACTGTACTGTACTGTACTGTACTGTACTGTACTGTACTGTACTGTACGGTACTGTACTGTACTGTACTGTACTGTACTGTACTGTACTGTACGTACTGTACTGTAGTACTGTACTGTACTGTACTGTACTGTACTGTACTGTACTGTACTGTACTGTACTGTACTGTACTGTACTGTACGTACTGTACTGTACTGTACTGTACTGTACTGTACTGTACTGTACTGTACTGTACTGTACTGTACTGTACTGTACTGTACTGTACTGTCTGTACTGTACTGTACTGTACTGTACTGTACTGTACTGTACGGTACACTACTGTACTGTACGGTACTGTACTGTACGGTACACTACTGTACTGTACTGTACTGTACTGTACTGTACTGTACTGTACTGTACTGTACTGTACTGTACTGTACTGTACTGTACTGTACTGTACTGTACTGTACTGTACTGTACTGTACTGTACTGTACTGTACTGTACTGTACGGTACATACTGTACTGTACTGTACTGTACTGTACTGTACTGTACTGTACTGTACTGTACTGTTTACTGTACTGTACTGTACTGTACTGTACTGTACTGTACTGTACTGTACTGTACTGTACTGTACGGTACACTACTGTACTGTACGGTACTGTACTGTACTGTACTGTACTGTACTGTACTGTACTGTACTGTACTGTACTGTACTGTATGTACTGTACTGTACTGTACTGTACTGTACTGTACTGTACTGTACTGTACTGTACTGTACTGTACTGTACGGTACTGTACTGTACTGTTTGTACGGTACTGTACTGTACTGTACTGTACTGTACTGTACTGTACTGTACTGTACTGTACTGTACTGTACTGTACTGTACTGTACTGTACTGTACTGTACTGTACTGTACACTACTGTACTGTACTGTACTGTACTGTACTGTACTGTACTACTGTACTGTACTGTACTGTACTGTACTGTACTGTACTGTACGGTACTGTACTGTACGTACAGTACTGTACTGTACTGTACTGTACTGTACTGTACTGTACTGTACTGTACTGTATACTGTACTGTACTGTACTGTACTGTACTGTACTGTACTGTACTGTACTGTACTGTACTGTACTGTACTGTACGGTACTGTACTGTACTGTACTGTACTGTACTGTACGGTACTGTACTGTACTGTACTGTACTGTACTGTACTGTACTGTACTGTACGGTACTGTACTGTACTGTACTGTACTGTACTGTACTGTACTGTACGGTACACTACTGTACTGTACTGTACTGTACTGTACTGTACTGTACTGTACTACTGTACTGTACTGTACTGTACTGTACTGTACTGTACTGTACTGTACTGTACTGTACTGTACTGTACTGTACTGTACTGTACTGTACTGTACTGTACTGTACTGTACTGTACTGTACTGTACACTTACTGTACTGTACTGTACTGTACTGTACTGTACTGTACTGTACTGTACTACTGTACTGTACTGTACTGTACTGTACTGTACTGTACTGTACTGTACTGTACTGTACTGTACGTACTGTACTGTACTGTACTGTACTGTACTGTACTGTACTGTACTGTACTGTACTGTACTGTACTGTATACTGTACTGTACTGTACTGTACTGTACGGTCTGTACTGTACTGTACTGTACTGTACTGTACTGTACTGTACTGTACTGTACGTACTGTACTGTACTGTACTGTACTGTACTGTACTGTACTGTACGTACTGTACTGTACTGTACTGTACTGTACTGTACTGTACTGCTGTACTGTACTGTACTGTACTGTACTGTACTGTACTGTACTGTACTGTACTGTACTGTACTGTACTGTACTGTACGGTACTGTACTGTACTGTACTGTACTGTACTGTACTGTACGTACTGTACGGTACACTTACTGTACTGTACTGTACTGTACTGTACTGTACTGTACTGTACTGTACTGTACTGTACTGTACTGTACTGTACTGTACTGTACTGTACTGTACTGTACGTACTGTACTGTACTGTACTGTACTGTACTGTACTGTACTGTACTGTACTGTACTGTACTGTACTGTACTGTACTGTACTGTACTGTACTGTATGTACTGTACTGTACTGTCTGTACTGTACTGTACTGTACTGTACTGTACTGTACTGTACTGTACTGTACTGTACTGTACTGTACTGTACTGTACTGTACTGTACTGTACTGTACTGTACTGTACTGTACTGTTGTACTGTACTGTACTGTACTGTACTGTACGGTACTGTACTGTACTGTACTGTACTGTACTGTACTGTACTGTACTGTACTGTACTGTACTGTACTGTACTGTACTGTACTGTACTGTACTGTACTGTACTGTACTGTACTGTACTGTACTGTACTGTACTGTACTGTACTGTACGGTACACTACTGTACTGTACTGTACTGTACTGTACTGTACTGTACTGTACTGTACTGTACTGTACTGTACTGTACGTACTGTACTGTACTGTATACTGTACTGTACTGTACTGTACTGTACTGTACTGTACGGTACACTACTGTACTGTACTGTACTGTACTGTACTGTACTGTACTGTACTGTACTGTACTGTACTGTACTGTACTGTACTGTACTGTACTGTACTGTACTGTACTGTACTGTACTGTACTGTACTGTACTGTACTGTACTGTACACTACTGTACTGTACTGTACTGTACTGTACTGTACTGTACTGTACTGTACTGTACTGTACTGTACTGTACTGTACTGTACTGTACTGTACTGTACTGTACTGTACTGTACTGTACTGTACTGTACTGTACGTACTGTACTGTACGGTACACTGTACTGTACTGTACTGTACTGTACTGTACTGTACTGTACTGTACTGTACTGTTTACTGTACTGTACTGTACTGTACTGTACTGTACTGTTGTACTGTACTGTACTGTACTGTACTGTACTGTACTGTACGGTACTGTACTGTACTGTACTGTACTGTACTGTACTGTACTGTACTGTACTGTACTGTACTGTACTGTACTGTACTGTTACTGTACTGTACTGTACGTACTGTACGGTACATACTGTACTGTACGGTACTGTACTGTACGGTACAGTACTGTACTGTACGTACTGTACTGTACTGTTACTGTACTGTACTGTACTGTACTGTACTGTACTGTACTGTACTGTACTGTACTGTATGTACTGTACTGTACTGTACTGTACTGTACTGTACTGTACGGTACACTGTACTGTACTGTACGGTACTGTACTGTACGTACTGTACTGTAAGTACTGTTACTGTACTGTACGTACTGTACTGTACTGTACTGTACTGTACTGTACTGTACTGTACACTACTGTACTGTACTGTACTGTACTGTACTGTACTGTACTGTACTGTTACTGTACTGTACTGTACTGTACTGTACGGTACTGTACTGTACTGTACTGTACTGTACTGTACTGTACTGTACTGTACTGTACTGTACGGTACACTACTGTACTGTACTGTACTGTGTACTGTACTTACTGTACTGTACTGTACTGTACTGTACTGTACTGTACTGTACTGTACTGTACGTACTGTACTGTACTGTACTGTACTGTACTGTGTGTACTGTACTGTACGGTACAGTACTGTACTGTACTGTACAGTACACACTGTACTGTACGGTACAGTACTGTACTGTACTGTACTGTACTGTACTGTACTGTACTGTACTGTACTGTACTGTACTGTTGTACTGTACTGTACTGTACTGTACTGTACTGTACTGTACTGTACTGTACTGTACTGTACTGTACTGTACTGTACTGTACTGTACTGTACTGTTATGTACTGTACTGTACTGTACTGTACGGTACACTACTGTACTGTACGGTACACTACTGTACTGTACTGTACTGTACTGTACTGTACTGTACTGTACTGTACTGTACTGTACTGTACTGTACTGTACTGTACTGTACTGTACTGTACTGTACTGTACTGTACTGTACTGTACTGTACTGTACTGTACTGTACTGTACTGTACTGTACTGTACTGTACTGTACGGTAC
>WNGS01119416.1:0-36009 GCA_020271785.1 Procambarus virginalis
TTTTTTTTTTTTTATTTATTTTTACATGCAAGCATGCAAGTTAATACAATTAAAAACAAATCAAGAACATAGAAAACATAACAAAACAAAAAAAAAAACACCGGCCAGAAGGGCCGACAGCACAGTACAACAAAATACAAAACTCGAGAAATGCATTGAAAAAACACATCAGGACAACACGACACAAAAAGAAAACAATGGCAAACAACAAGCACAGGAATATGTGAAACAAAAACAATATAAAACATAACAAAACATCAAGATATATAACAGACAACCAAGAAAAAACATAGTTACATACATAACAAAAAACAAAAACCGGCCTGAAGGACCGAGAACAAACACAACAGAAGGAACAAAATGAATTATTATAAAAAAATACAAAAAGAATGCACACCACACAATGAAGCCGTTAACAACAAAGAAAATAAAAATCAAATACAACACGTAAGCTCAAAATAAACACACATAGGGCACGGTAACAACACTAAAGAAATACATGAAGACCAACACACACACACCAAAACCACCCGCCTCGCCACAAACAAAGGGGAGGCACGGGCACAAACTACCAGAAGGCAAACAAACAGCCAGAAGGGCACACAGCACAAAGTATGAAATCACCCGACGTATTTGCCCGGAAACTCGTCCCGAGGGAATCTGACATGGAATGCCTCCCATCGTAACCACTTCCAAGGGCCCTGACTATCCACCGGGGACGTCATCTCCTCCGGGACGTCGGCCACAAACACCCGCAAACAGGGCACCCAAATAGCATCACTCCGGAACCGAGTGACCGGTACACGCTCCCACGCCAATGGAGTCGCCCCACGCTGAAAGTCCAGCGCCTCATCGCAGACCGGTAACTCAGCAATCCGCGACCAGTGACCCAACGGCATCACAGACTTCGGTAACACGTCCCCCAAGTGCCCAATGGTCAACCTCCGAGGAGGGAGCCGGCAGAAGGCACCACCACAGGGGCACCAGCGCCCACGGGCACATCACCGGACGACCACGGGGAAACCGAACTGCCCACATCTTTTCTCAATGTCACCACCAGGCCACGCCCAGACCCATCAACCCCACCATCCCTGGCAGCGGAGGCCACCACTTCCCACCGCGGAGAAGCCCCCGGTGGAGAAGGAACAGCAGGCACACCCGAGACACGGACACCAATGTCAGCAGGCGCGTGGACTTCCGCCACCACTAACTGCGGAGCCAGCGACGTATCCGGAACCACTCCATCCACACCCGAGGACTCACAGTCACTAAATTCCCCAACATCCGCCCAGGTAGACGACGAATGCCGGGAGCGTTTGGGCACCGGCCTGAGGTCGTCAGAGCCGGAAGCCGACCCAGAAACACGGGCACCACTAGCCGGACGCACTGACGCCCGCCGCAAAACGGCAGCAGCCTCGACCACAGGGGGAACCGGACCACACACAACAGGAGGCCCCACAGCCACCCCAGCACCCAGCACAGCCGGGACCCGAGGCGCAGGCGAGCATGCAGGGCCAGGCGCAGCAGCTGAAGACGGGTGAGCAGACGGCGAGGAGGGAGCATCAGGAAGGCCCACGGGAGCAGCAGGGACAGGAGCAGGAGTATCCACCGATGGCATCGCAACATCCTGAGGAGGGTCGGCGACATTCGGGGGAACGTCCACCACAGGGGGCGCATCAGGCGACACAGGGGGCATATCCGCGGCCGGAGAGGCGTCCATAGCCACAGAAACCTCCTCCACAGGAAGCGGTGGAAAATCCTCCTCACTGAAGAGGTTCACAGGCGCAGAGGCCGGCGCAGAACATTCAGCAGCCTGATGGCCCATCAGGCCACAACGATAACATGTCCGAGGCTGGCGGGCGTAAAACACACGAACTGTGTACCCCATCAGACGCACAGAGGACGGAATATCCTCCCGGAGTCTCATGCCCAGGGTGCGAATGTTCGTCCTCACGCCCTTAAGCGGGCTCGAAGATACTACGTTCACCCGCACACTAACCACTGCGCCAAAACGGCCGAAGTACCGCCGGATCAGACCCTCCGGAAACTCCAATGGAGCCCCATGCACACTGACATAGGTGAGGGCACCACTCCGATCAGAGATTGAAACAGTGCCCGCACCATCTGGCAGAGGTAATGTCCGCCCCTCGTATCGACGGAGAAAGTCGCGGTAAGCCAACTCCTCCGTGAACTTAATTATCACTCGACGGCGTCACCAGCTCGACGCCGTAAATGTCTATCACAGGAATGTTCAGCTGCTCACATGCCCGCGCGATCTCCGGGTATCCAGCCCTGCTGGAAAATTCCAACCCCACAGACTGAGCCCTCAGTAGTGGTGGGAGGGGGACCCCCATCGTAAAGTCCACGTCAGCACAGGCGGCAGAGATACACCCGCCCCCAAACGGCCAAACTGGTAACCATGCACCAAATACCGGAGCGCCGAAGCACACGTCTGCCCCGACCAAGGCTAGGGCCAGACCATTCTCCCAACATCTGTACTGGTGCAGTCATCGGGAGGACAAACCCTTCATGCAAACTGCACCTACTATCAAGAAGAAGAAGGTTAGTTTAATGTTAACTCCTAGTTTAATTTCTATTTGTTCTAGCGTTAGTCATGTGCAGTTTGCTTATTATTATATATAGCTTAAGCACTGTTAGTCTTTATAAGTATAGTATATGGCTTGTGTTATTGCAGGATGCAACTGTACTGTAATTATTTGTTCAATAAAGTCACATGTCTGGCAATGCTTCTCCATTATCTCAATTTATTGAACAAATAATTACAGCCAGTGAACATGGAGCGGTTACTACGGCCCAAGCGGTTTGCTACTGACCCAAACGCCACCAACGACGCTCAAGAATGACGTCACTGGCTCAAGACGTTCCAAAACTTCACTCTTGCAGTAGAAGAAAATACTCCCACCGTGGACAAGCTGCGTCTCTTAATAAACTACGTTGCACCACGTGTGTTCGACTACATAGCTGACTGCACTACGTATGATGCTGCTGAAAAAATCCCTAACAGAACTGTTTGTGAAGCCCAAGAATGAAGTATTCGCAAGGTATGTGCTTGCAACACGACGCCAAGAACCCGGTGAGTCGCTTGATCAGTTTCTTCAGGCTTTAAAGTTATTAGCTAAAGATTGCCATTTCAAAGCAGTGACTGCTGTAGAAGCCTGTGATAACCATGTGAGAGATGCTTTCATTAATGGGCTAGGTTCTGCCACAATAAGGCAGCGCTTACTTGAAAATAAAACTTTAGACTTACAATCAGCCTTTGACCAGGCTCACACTCTATAAACGGCACAGAAACTTTCTGCCTCTTATGCTCAGCTAGGAGCTACAAACGCTGCCATGGCACTCTCATTAGACCTGGAGGACTCAAGAGGACAAGAAAGTGTAAAAGAAAAAGTTGACACAGTTTCTGCAACTACAACTAGTGGTTTAAAGTGCTTCTTTTGTGGTCACACTCGACATCCTCGCAGTCGATGTCCAGCTAGAGAGGCTCTGTGTATGAATTGCAAGAAAAAGGGTCATTATGCTAAGGTCTGCCGATCTCTGAAACAGACTAACAGTGCTTCAAACACCCAACATTCCGCTGCTATGCTCGCTACTTTAGCTGGGACTTCGCCCTCATGCCTCAATAAATCAGTGCTTAGCTCTAAGATCAATGGTATTCCAGTCAGTGCACTGATTGACACTGGTAGCTCTGAGAACTTTATTCATAAGAATATTGCCGAGCAGAGTGGGTTACTCGTCTATCCTGACAATGGGGCAGTTTCTATGGCTACTGTATCGTTCTCTTCAAAATTCCTGGGTCAGTGTTCTGTAGACTTAGAATTACAAGGAGAAACTTACCATGGTGTGAATCTCAAAGTGTTACCCGATTTGTGTGCTGATGTGATTTTAGGCCATAACTTTTTACAAAATCATTCTGTGCTCGAGATGGCTTTTGGAGGAGATAGACCTCCCCTTAGAATATGTGGATTAGCTGCCGTCAAAGTTCCGGCTCCATCTCTCTTCAGTAATTTAGCACCAGACTGCAAGCCGATTGCTGTAAAATCCAGACGCTATTCTGAGGCTGACAAGTTGTTTATTGAATCTGAGACCGCTCGGATGCTACGTGAAGAGATAATTAGACCCAGTCATTCTCCATGGAGAGCCCAGGTATTAGTAACTAAAGGAGAACATCACAAAAAAGAATGGTTGTAGATTATTCACAAACAATCAATCGATTCACGGGGCTGGATGCCTACCCCTTACCACATATAGATGAGATTGTGAATAATGTTGCTAGATTTAAAGTATACAGCACACTAGAGTTGAGAAGTGCTTACTATCAAGTGGGTTTAACAGAGGACAAAAAACCTATACAGCCTTTGAAGCTTGTGGGAAGATTTTTGAATTTAATCGTATCCCTTTTGGGGTCACTAATGGAGTGGCCAGTTTTCAAAGAGTAATTGATGGCATCCTTGAGAAAGAAGGAGTGGAGGGTACCTTCGCTTACGTAGATGATGTCTGTGTGTGTGGAGATTCTGAGGAAGACCATGATAAAAATCTGAAACATTATATGGACGTTGCAAGAAGGTATAACCTGACCCTGAATCTTGAAAAGTGTAGTTTTCGACTCAGGTCTATAAAGCTGTTGGGATATCTTATACAAGATGGATAAATTAGACCTGTCCCGGAACGCCTCGAGCCACTGTTAAAACTTCCACTACCAAGTAACACAGGATCTTTACGCAGAACAATGGGAATGCTTGCACATTACTCCCGTTGGGTGCTGGGCTTTTCTGAGAAGATCCGTCCTCTCTCTCATGCCAATGATTTTCCCTTATCTGCTGCTGCTGCGAAAGCTTTTGAAGGATTGAAAAAAGACATTGCTGAAGCAGTGGTTCGAGCAATCGACCCAACAGATCCTTTCGCTGTGGAAACCGATGCTTCAGATCATGCTATTGCCGCTACCCTAACCCAGAATGAACAACCAGTAGCTTTCTTCTCCCGAACACTTTCAAATAGTGAACAAAGGCACTCATCAGTGGAGAAGGAAGAGTATGCCATTGTGGAAGCCCGAAGGAAGTGGCGACACTATCTCATTGGTCGCCATTTTCGTCTTGTGACTGACCAGCGCAGTGTTGCTTTTATATTTAACTCTAAATCAGCTGGTAAGATTAAAAATGATAAAATTGCTAGATGGCGAGTCGAACTCTCCTGTTACCACTATGACATTGTATATCGCCCAGGTAAAAAGAACATACCAGCTGATGCATTCTCACGTGTATGTGATGCCACCAGTATGGATGAATTAAAGGAAGTGCATGACAATCTGTGTCACCCTGGAGTGTCTCGTATGGCTCATTTTGTCCAATGTCGAAATCTGCCTTATTCTGTGGAAGAAGTGAAGAAGGTGACTAATTCTTGCTCTGCATGCTCTGAACTTAAACCGCGGTTTTGCAAGTTTGACTCTGGGCATTTGATTAAAGCTACTCAGCTCTTTGAAAGACTCAACGTAGATTTTAAAGGACCACTTCCATCACATTCAAGGAATAAATATATCCTTACTGTTGTAGATGAATTCTCTAGATTCCCTTTTGCATTCCCTTGTTCAGATATGACTACTGGTACAGTAATTCAGTGCCTGGTGCAGTTGTTTGTAATCTTTGGTATGCCTGTGTGTATATACACTCTGATAGGGGAACTTCGTTTATGTCTGAGGGAGTTGAAAGATTTTCTATTAAAAAAGGGGTAGCAACTAGCCGTACGACTCCTTACAACCCTAGAGGAAATGGCCAGGCTGAGAAGTACAATGGGATTATTTGGAAGACAGTGCTGCTAACTCTTAGGACGAGAAGCTTAGATGTATCCCAATGGGAAGTAGTTCTTCCTGATGCACTCCACTCTATTCGATCACTGTTGTGCACCTCTACAAATTGTACACCACATGAACGATTCTTCCGGCATACAAGAAGGTCTACTTCAGGGCGAACACTACCTACGTGGCATGCTTGCAGAGGCCCTGTCCTCCTAAAACGTCATGTGCGGCAAAGCAAAAATGATCCTCTAGTTGAAGAGGAGAGTTGACCCTGAGCAGCCGTGGAGTGCGGACGTGTCCCTCCGTGACTGCTGGGGTTGTTAGCTGTTTGGTCGCCAGGTGGCGGGGCGTCGCTGCCCTACCAGTGTTGTTGCCTGGTTGGCTGCGTGCTGACGTGGCGGACCTGAGTTACGATGGGGGTCCCCCTCCCACCAGTACTGCGGGCTCAGTCTGTGGGCCTGGAATTTTCCAGCCGGGCTGGGTACCCAGAGATTGCACGGGTGTGTGAGCAGCTGCAGGTCCCTGTGATGGATATATACGGTGTCGAGCTGGTGACGGCCCGTCGGGTGATCCTGAAATTCACTGAAGAAATGACGTATCGCGAATTTCTCCGTCGATACGAGGGGCGGACTCTGCCTCTACAGGATGGTGCGGGCACTGTTTCCATATCGGATCGGAGTGGTGCCCTCACCTACGTCAGCGTCCATGGGGCTCCGTTGGAATTTCCGGAGGGTCTGCTCCGGCGGTACTTCGGCCGTTTTGGCGCCGTCGTTAGTGTGAGGGTGAATGTGGTTTCTTCGAGCCCACTTAAGGGTGTCCGGACGAACATTCGTACCCTGGGCATGAGGCTACGGGAGGATATTCCGTCCTCTGTGCGTCTGATGGGGTACACAGTTCGTGTGTTTTACGCCCGCCAGCCTCGGACATGTTATCGTTGTGGCCTGTCGGGCCATCAGGCTGCTGACTGTTCTGCGCCGGCCTCTGCGCCTGTGAATCTCTTCAGTGAGGAGGACTTTCCACCGCTTCCTGTGGAGGAGGTTTCTGTGGCTCTGGACGCCTCTCTGGACGCGGCTAAGCCCCCTGTGTCGCCTGATGCCCCCCCTGTGGTGGACGTTCCCCCGGATGTCGCCGACCCTCCTCAGGATGTTGCGAGGCCCTCGGTGGATACTCCTGCTCCTGTCCCTGCTGCTCCCGTGGGCCTTCCTGATGCTCCCTCCTCGCTGTCTGCTCACCCGTCTTCAGGTGCTGCACCTGGCCCTGCATGCTCGCCTGCATACTCGCCTCAGGTCCCGGCTGTGCTGGGTGCTGGGGTGGCTGTGGGGCTTCCTGTTGTGTGTGGTCCGGTTCCCCCTGCGGTTGAGGCTGCTGCCGTCATGAGGCGAGCGTTGGTTCGCACGGCTTGTGATGCCCGTGGTTCTGGGTCCGCCTCCGGCTCTGAGGATGTGCGCCCGGTGCCCAAGCGGTCCCGGCGTTCTTCTACTGCATGGGCTGATGTGGAGGGTTTCGACGCCGATGGGTCTTCGGGAGATGATGTGGTGGTCGCTGACGTCCATGTGCCTGCTGATGCCGGCGATTGTGTTTATAATTCACCTCCTGTTTCTTCTGCAGGCGGTTCTCCGCAGTGGGAGGTGGTAGCTCCTCCGGACGTAGGTGAGGTGGGTGCTGGTGCAGGCCGCGACCTCGTGTTGTTGCTGAAGAAGGATGTTCGGCGAGGGGGGCCCCTGCAGATGTCACGTCCGGTGGTTGCTGCGGAGCCCTGTGGGGCTGACAAGGTTACAAATGCGCTGCCCGTTGCCCGCGCCTGTAGGGGGAAGCCCGTCCCGATCATCTTGGCCTCCGGCGTGGCGTACGATCAGAAGACCAACCTTTGGAATTTGGCTTTCATGACCGAGTGCTGCCTGTTCCGTGGTGCCCCTCGACTATCTGGGTTCCACAGGCTCAGGTTTTTGTTGAGGGTGTGCCGACTTTGATGCCCGATCCTCGTACGGCCCATAGTCACTCTGACGACATCATGTTGCTTTGGGAGGCGTATTGTATTCGTTTCCCGGCAGCTGAGTGGCCGGATAAGTATGCGCACTCTTGATAGTTTGTGTGCTTGCTGAGTATTTCGCGTATGTAGTGGATTTAGTATGTTCTGTGGTATTTATTGTGTGCCCTTCAGGCCGGTGTCGTATTTAGTTTTCTCAATGTCCCTGTTTATTGTAATTAGTGTATTGTGTGCCCTTCAGGCCGATGTCGTGTTTAGTTTTCTCAATGTCCCTGTTTATTGTAATTAGGCTATACCTTTTCATGATTATCTGTTTCTTTGATTCTGATGTATTATGTGCCCCTATGGCTATGCTGTTTGCCCTCTTACGTGAGTGGTTGTGCATGTTTTTTATTGTTTGTTTATTGGTTTGTTTGTTATGTTTATGGTTTTTTGTTTTATGATTTTATTATTTATTTTTTTATTTTTTTTTTTTCTTGTTCTCCTCTGCTTTCTATGTGTATTATGACCTTGTTTTATCTGTTATTGTAATTTGGGTATTGTTTGCCTGTTTGCGCTATTTGTTTATTGATGTTTTTGTACTGTGCTGTCGGTCCTTCTGGCCGGTGGTTTGTTTGTTTTGCTCATTTTGTTTTCTTATGTTAATTTTATTGTATTTATTGCTTATACTTGCATGCTTGCATGTAAAAATAAAAAAAAAAAAAAAGTTGAAGAGGTTGAGGTCGTAGACGTCAATCCGGTATCATTATCGCACCCATGCCAAGCAGTCTCTTTCCAGGCATTGACACCAGCCATTAGGAAGACTGCCGAACATCCACACTCCTACATTTTCCCGTCACATTTCATGGGGGCCTGTCCTAGGAGCTTCACTCAGGTACTAGTACGTCAATTTATGGTAAGTGTACTTGGCTTTGATACAGTTGCTTTTCAATATTTTTATTACTTTTCATATTCATATGGTGCTGTGTGTTTTGCACATTCCGGGAGTAGCATATGGTGAGTGTTGGATAACTTTGGATTACGTGGTGACTGGAGGCCTCAGTCATTCTCTTAATTGGTCATCCCTCCCTCCGTGTTATTACTCGTGTTTACCACTTTTTGTCCCTAGGATATTTCTCACATCACGGCAGATCACCATTGTGGTACCCTGGTACTTTGGTTTGTCTTCGGGTCAAAGCACCCAATCTTCTGCAATCCGACCGAAGGAGAATAAAGAGGGCCATAGTTTATCCTATTTAAATAGGATATCCTATTTAATATCCTAATTTATCCTATTATATTAGGATAAATTAGGATATCCTAATTTATCCTATTTAAAATCCTATTTAATAGGATTTTCTTGCCCTTATTCTCTTACATTAAGTACCGGGTACAAGATTTCCTGCGATTTTGATTGACTAATCATTAACATTAATTGTTAACAATTCCACAGGATAGGTACCAGTTGCCACGTTATCCTGTTTATGACATTTGCCATACAAGTATATTCACTGTACATTTATTTGCTATTTTTCACAATGTTTCGTCTCCAAGCTTTCCGTACCGATCCAGCAGGTGAAATAGGAAACTTAATTAAGTCGTGCCAAGAGGACCGAATTACAAGCTCTTGCACACGAGTATCAACTAGATGTTCCCCCTGGAGCTAACAAAAATGACTTACACAACATACTCTTGGATTGCTGTCTTATATGTGCTGGCAATCTGCTGTATGGTGTCTATTAATCTTGTTAATTACCAATCAAGCTGTTCAATGTAATCAATTAGAGCTTTAATATAACAATGTGCTTTAATATACTTACAAAGCTCTCTCATCTCATTTTTCTCTTGTAATGTATTTGTTATCATTTATCAATTATGATAGAAATTACCTACTTAAAATTATCTGTTAGATTAAGGACCTGCCCGAAACGCTGCGCGTACTAGTGGCTTTACAAGATTGGAAATACTGTCCTATTCAATGTATTCTCACAAACCCAATGTACCTTCTTGTATATAAATAAATAAATAAATAAATAAATTACCTTTTAGATGAAGGAAAAATCGACTCTGAAACTCACGAAAATTATTCTATTGCAGATAAACATGGTCTGGCAGCGATGAAATTGAAGCTTGAACTTGCAAACATCGAGCGGGAGCAACAAAAGGAAGCCCTACAACAACAAAAAGAAGCTCTCCAGGTCAAAGAACGAGAGGCCGCCCTCAGGAAAGAAGAAAGAGAACGAGAGGCCGCCATAAGGAAGGAAGAACACGAACGAGAGGTGGCCCTCAAAGAACGTGAGACTGCATTACTCCGTGAACGTGAGCGAGTACAGCTTGAAGCAAAACAACGTCACCTGGAGATGCAGCGCGAGCATGACAAGAAGCAAGCTGATATGGCTCTAGCATGTCGTCGACAAGAACTAGAATTGGAAACTACACACCACACTCGGCGCAAACAAGCCACCGCTAGTCTTCCCGTAAGTTTCAATTTCTCCCATGCAAGTAAGTTAATGCCACCATTCGTTGAGACAGAGATCGACGTCTTTTTCACCACCTTTGAGACCCTAGCTAATCAACTTAGCTGGCCTGCAAATCAATGGTCTACCCTTCTCAGAGTGCATCTCACAGGTAGAGCTGCAGTTACTCTCAGTACCTTAGCATCTGAGAATGACTGGAGTTGCGTGGTGACCACCGGCCAGGTCGGACGCTCCTGAGGTCTCTCCGCACTGGCTAGTGTTTACGTTGGGTGATTGCTGGTTTGCCCTGCTGGTGGTGGTCTGCCACTGACAGGGTGACGTTTGCTTAGCCATGGGGACTTCTCGCCCCCAGTGAAGAGGACATTGTCGGCTGGTCTGGCGTTTACGGTACCAGTGGGCCATCCATTGGTTGGTGTCGCCCTGGTGGACGTGCTTCATGTGCAGCTGTCGGACCTGGTGGGCATCCAGCTGCTTCAGGGCAACCGTGCTGTGGTAAAGTTCCGCCTCCAGGCTGCCTTTCAGGCGTTTCTCGAGCGGTGTGAGGGGCGTGTTTACCCTCTCCCTGATACTGCTGGCTCCGTTAAGGTAGTGAATCTTAGTGTCACCTTGACGTCTGTGGCGGTGCATGGTGCCCCCTTCAAATTTCAGGACGACTTTTTGACCTCCTGTTTCGAACGGTTTGGGACAGTGTTAAGTGTTCGTTGGAACAGGGTCGTTGCCGGGCACTGTGTTGGTATGCTTGACGGCTCCCGCACCCTGACAATGTCGCTGAAGTGTAGTGTACCGTCGTCGATATCCGTGTTGGGATACACGCTCCACTGCCAGTATCGGGGTCAACCGCGCACCTGTTATCGGTGTGGTCACGAGGGTCATCTGGCTGCAGCGTGCGACGTGGGAGCAGCTGGTCGGGTGCATGTTTTTCGTGCGGAGGATTTCCCACCCTTGTTACTTTCGGACGGTTCTGAGGATGGAGTGGGTACTGTGCCTGCGGCGTCTGATTGCCTGTCTGCTGCTCTGCCTGTTGACGTGAATTCTACGGCCTGCACGACCCGTCTGGTGCCTGCTGTGGCCCCTGGGGATGTTGAGCCGGTGTGTGTGGGTGTTGGGCCGTCGCCTGAGCTGCGTGTTGTGCAGGATGTCCCGGTGGAGGTCCATGTCCCGCCTGTGGATGTGATACCGGCTCCCGGAATGCGGGTTCTGCTGTTTTAGAGGGGGTGCTTCGGCAGGGAGAGGTGCCTGCCGTGCCTGTGTGTGCTGACAACTGTAGTTCTGCTCTTTCCATCCCTTTGCAGAAGCGTGCGCGTCGGTGTTCTGAGGCTGTTTTTCCTGGATGATGTGGACAGTGTGGGTGATGTGGCCTCTGTGGACTCTTCGGACAGTGCTGGTGTGACCTGTAATTACCTAAGTGTAATTACCTAAGTGTAGTTACAGGATGAGAGCTACGCTCGTGGTGTCCCGTCTTCCCAGCACTCTTTGTCATATAACGCTTTGAAACTACTGACGGTCTTGGCCTCCACCACCTTCTCCCCCAACTTGTTCCAACCGTCTACCACTCTGTTTGCGAAAGTGAATTTTCTTATATTTCTTCGGCATCTGTGTTTAGCCAGTTTATATCTATGACCTCTTGTTCTTGAAGTTCCAGGTCTCAGGAAATCTTTCCTGTCGATTTTATCAATTCCTGTTACTATTTTGTATGTAGTGATCATATCACCTCTTTTTCTTCTGTCTTCTAGTTTTGGCATATTTAATGCTTCTAACCTTTCCTCGTAGCTCTTACCCTTCAGTTCTGGGAGCCACTTAGTAGCATGTCTTTGCACCTTTTCCAGTTTGTTGATGTGCTTCTTAAGATATGGGCACCAAACAACAGCTGCATATTCTAGCTTTGGCCTAACAAAAGTCATGAACAATTTCTTTAGTATATCCCCATCCATGTATTTAAAAGCAATTCTGAAGTTAGAAAGCATAGCATAGGCTCCTTGCACAATATTCTTTATGTGGTCTTCAGGTGATAGTTTTCTATCTAGAACCACCCCTAGATCTCTTTCTTTATCAGAGTTCTTTAAAGATTTCTCACATAATATATAGGTTGTGTGGGGTCTATGTTCTCCTATTCCACATTCCATAACATGACATTTATTAACATTAAATTCCATTTGCCAAGTGGTGCTCCATATACTTATTTTATCCAGGTCTTCTTGAAGGGCATGACAATCATCTAAATTTCTTATCCTTCCTATTATCTTAGCATCATCAGCAAACATGTTCATATAATTCTGTATACCAACTGGTAGATCATTTATGTAGACAATAAACATCACTGGTGCAAGAACTGAACCCTGTGGTACTCCACTTGTGACATTTCTCCAGTCCGATACATTGCCTCTGATCACAGCCCTCATTTTTCTATCAGTCAGAAAGTTTTTCATCCATGTTAGAAGCGTACCTGTCACTCCTCCAATATTTTCCAGTTTCCAGAACAACCTCTTATGTGGAACTCTGTCGAAAGCCTTTTTTAGGTCCAGATAGATGCAGTCAGCCCAACCATCTCTTTCCTGTAATATCTCTGTTGCTCGATCATAAAAACTGAGTAAATTCGATACACAGGATCTACCAGATCGAAAACCATACTGTCTGTCTGATATTATATCATTTCTCTCCAGGTGTGCTACCCATTTAGTTTTGATTATTTTTTCCAATATTTTGACTATTACACTTGTCAATGATACCGGTCTATAATTAAGGGGGTCTTCCCTGCTTCCACTCTTGTAAATTGGAACTATGTTAGCCTTTTTCCACACATCAGCTACAACTCCTGTAAACAGGGATGCCTGAAAGATGGTGGATGTGGATGTGTGGATGTGAAGATGGTGGCCGTGCCTGCGGCGGGGCCTGCTGGGCGTGGTGTGGTGCGACCTGTCTCGAAGCGTTCACGGCGGGCTCGGAGTGTGTCTCCCCCTCGTGGTGTGCCTTGGGAGGAGGTGGGGAGTATGATGATCTGGCGCCCCCCCTCCGAGGATGTTGGTGCTGTGCGAGACTCCGATGTTGCTACCTGTGCCTCTCCTCCTGCGTCTCCTGCTGTTGGATCTCCGCAGTGGGGGGTTGTCCCTGATGATCGGGACCTCGTCGTGATGTTGCGGAAAGATGTGCGCCGGGGGCCTCGGGTCCTGTGCCCGGTGGGGGGGTCGGTGCCGCGCCTGCATCCCCTGCTGTATCCCCTCCTTCCTTGCTCCGGTCTGGGATTGCCTGGTTCCGTCTGCTGGAGTCGTGCCCTGTGAGGGTCCGGAGTTGGGCCCTTATCGAGATGCCCGGGTGCTTCCGATCCCGTGGTGCTCGTCCACTATCTGGGTGTCGCGGGTGAAGGAGTTTGTGTATCGGGTGCTGGATAGGATGTCTCAGCCGAGGGCGCTGCCTAGTGGCCGGCTGCCCGTTGACGAGCGGGTGATTTGGGAAGCGTACTGCTTGCGCTTTCCGATATACAAGTTTCCGGAGAAGTATTAGTTCCCGTCTTGCACACACTGCTAAGCCGTGCGTGGCTGCCACCGTGACCGCGACGCCCCGCCCCCCGGTGCGGGGTGTCTCCCTCTAACGTTCGACTCAGTTTTCGCCGCCTCTCCTCTCTCTACGGCCCATCACATCTACCGCTTTTGACTTTCTTCTCATCCTAACCGTCAACGCATCTCCTTACGTCTGTCCTGGTGCAGTCATCGGGAGGGTTAACCCTTCATGCAAACTGCACCTATTCTCAAGAAGAAGAAGAGAATGACTACCAGACCCTGAAGCAAGCAGTTTTGGACGCCTACCTTCTCTCCACCGAAAGCTACCGACGAAAATTCCGTGATTATCTAAAGGCAAGTACCACCACCTTTCTAGAATTTGCCAATACAAAGAAAAGATATTTCATGAAATGGCTGGAAGCAGCACATGTCTCTACATTTGCAGAACTCGTCAACCTCATGCTAGTTGAGGAATTCTTGAGGCGTGTACCTCCTCCCGTCCGTTTATATTTAGCAGATAAAGAATAAACCGACTACATCAAATGTGCAAAGTCGGCTGACACCTACAGCCTCATCCACCGGCTGACACCAGAACCACCTTCCAGTAAGAAGTCTTGGAACAGTTACGATAAAGTAAGTACAGATGAAGCGAGCTCACAATTGTATTGTAAGTATTGCAAACTCTATGAACATACCATAGATAAATGTGGGAAGTCTCAATACAAAGGCAATGAATCTACTAAACCCAAACAAACTCCTCCTAAATCCGGTAAGCCTGTGATGAATGTTGGTGTTCATGTTAATGATCTTTCTCTCTTCAGTAAACACCTGTATCCTGGAACTGTCTCTACCAACGGTACAGATTCGGAGGGACGTTTCAAATTGAAGATCTTGAGGGACACAG
This sequence comes from Procambarus virginalis, assembly GCA_020271785.1. NCBI lineage: Eukaryota > Metazoa > Arthropoda > Malacostraca > Decapoda > Cambaridae > Procambarus > Procambarus virginalis. Next base: position 14,654 of record WNGS01119416.1, read on the forward strand.
CGGCCCTTCAATCCATAATGTTGAAATCGGCTGTGTCTAACGTCACCTACACCGGGGAAACCGTCCTCATCACAGACCTCACTGCTACCACTCCGTATCCACTCGCCAGAGTCCACCTGGATTGTCCCTTCATGACCGGTGAAGTCCAAGTCGCCCTCAGGGAAAAGCCTTTTCCCATGCCTATATACACTGATGGTTCCCTACACCGCACCACGGGTGCAGCTGGAAGTGCAGTTGTTCTGACAATGGGCGATGGCTTGTACTTTGAGTGGGGAGTCCGTATAAACAATTGGGCCTCTACCCTTCAGACCGAACTATTTGCCTTGATCCTTGCACTGAAATGTGTACAAGTCTCCAAACTTGATACATTAATTGTAAGTGACTCCTTATCATCCTTAAATGCTCTCAACTCTTTAAGACATAACTGTAACATGCTCGTGTCCGAAGCTAGACACAAATACAACAAAATTGTTAAGGTTGGTAACAGAGTCCATTTCATGTGGTCTCCATCTCATGTTGGCCTCCGAATGCATGATAGAGCTGATAAGTTAGCCAAAGAATCTGCCTTTAAAGGAGCCGTTGAGTGTAACCTTGGATTGTCAATGAGCAATCTGAGAGCAGAAGTACACCGAGAACTTCAACAAGATCTTGTAGATCTGAGGCAAAGTGAAATTGACACCAGTAATTCCATCTATCATCATACTATCATGCAAGAGGAGCCACACATCTATGGATCATCCAATAAAATCAGCAGACTTCTAGATGTTACTGCTGCTCGGCTTAGACTCGGTTACAAGTATCTCTGGGAATTCTCATTATCTGCCGATGTAGACCTGACCAAATGTAAACTGTGTCAACAAAATTATTCGCACACCCTCCGTCACTATGTGATGGAGTGCGAAAAGATACGTGAATTTAGAGACAATTCTATAACCAATGTTCCAGCGATGTGTAAATATTTCATTCAAAATGATCTGCTACCAGAAATTTTAGCCAAATATCCCCAGTTTGCTAACTGTAGGTAGTAACTGAGTGATTGTAACCTATCCACCGCTGTCCACTGGATGGGAGGCGGTGTGCAGGACAAACATATAAATTTTGACACTAGCTCTCCACATATGTCAGTTGCTTAATTTAGAACCTGTACTTGAGGTCGATCTCGAACCCATTGTTGATGTGACGACTTATATTGAATTTTGTAACTAGCTCATCAAGATTGTAACTTGCTTAGCTAAATGAATTGTGGGGTTCAGTCCCTGAGCCCATTATGTGCCTCTGTAACCCTTTCCACTACCGCCCACAAGATGGGTATGGGGTGCATAATAAATGAACTAAACTAACTGGAGTGCAACCTCTCCTGGGCAACGACTTGGCAGAAGATCTGCAACCGTCCAACCTGATCATCATGGACAAACCCCAGGTGTGTACCTCTGTAGTGGATAATCCCATCTTTGAGTATGTTCCAGCAGAGGTTCAAGAAAGTGATCAAGTTCTCCTCCGGTTTTGGTGACCACCCGTGCACAAGCTGCACGACCGCTACCAGATGACTCTACTGCTACCGCTGTCCCTCAAGACCCTCAGAATCTACCACCGAATCTTACTAGATTGGAGTTCCGTAAGTTACAGAGGGAAGATCTTTCATTAACACCATTATTCTTCCAGGCTGAGACTCAACCTGACAGTATCCCTGGGTTCTTCCTAGAGAACGAGTTGCTCTACCGCAGATACAGACCCAGTAAGCTGAAGGAGGATGACGATTGGGCCAATGTCGAACAACTAGTGATTCCCACCAGCCAACGCCCAAATTCTACACCTGGCCCACGGAGCACTTTCTCACTATGGTTTAACAAAACCTACCACGGAATCCGACAAGACTACTACTGGCCAGGTATGTTTAAAGAGGTAAAACAGTACGTACAACAGTGTCATACATGTCAGATGGCAGGTAAATCTAACATCTCTATCCCCAATGCTCCATTGACTCCTATCCAGGTGCCTGCGGAACCCTTCCACAGACTCATCATAGACTGTGTTGGTCCTTTACCCCGGACCAGTTCTGGCAACGCCTATATACTAACCATCCTGTGTCCTACCACCAGATTCCCCATAGCAGTTCCAGTAAAGAACACTACGGCTGCTACTGTGGTGAAACACCTATTGAAGATCTTCACCCAGTATGGATTTCCAAGAGAGGTTCAAAGTGACTGTGGCACCAACTTCACCAGTGATCTCCTCAAGAAGACACTGGAAGAGTTCAACATCACACAGGTATTGTCCAGCCCCTATCATCCTGCTTCACAGGGTTCTCTTGAGCGTAGTCATCAGACTATTAAAGCACTCCTAAAGAAATTTTGCAATGAGACCTCGAAGGATTGGGATAAACAACTTGACCTCATTATGTGCATTTTCAGAAGTCTCCCCAATGAGTCTCTCGGAGTATCTCCTTATGAGATGCTCTACGGACGTAAGTGCCGTACTCCTCTCAAAGCTTTTAAAGACTCTCTACGTAATGCCACCTTCAGTGACCCTCAGAATGTGCCCCAGTTTCTTCTAAACTTACAACACATTCTAGAGAGAGTACGTAAATTTGCTAATGACAATCTATTGAAAGCTCAGGAGAGGATGAAGACTCATTACGACCAAAGCAGCAAAATAAGGAATTTAAACCAGGAGACTTCGTGTTGGCATATTTTCCTATCCCAGGTTCTCCATTGCAAAACAGGTTTTCAGGACCCTACCGCATCAAGGAGTGCAGAAACAACCACAGCTACGTTCTTGAGACTCCAGATAGGCGGCGGAAGACCCAGTTGTGCCACGTCAACCTCCTGAAGCAGTATAACGGTACTCCCCCCACTGTGCTGGTATCTTTCTCCGCCTTTAAAGGTCCATACCTCCACAGTGAAACCTTCCCTGCTTCTCCTCCCGAAAGCACTAACACTGAGTCAGTGCTTTGCAACTCAGAAATCCTAACTGATCTTCATTTGCAGGACAATAATAGTGCACCTCTCATCAAAATCTTCAAGGAACATCAGAGCTGTTCAGCGATGATCCACAAGAGTGTATTGTGGTTCAGCACGACATCCAGCTGCTCCCTGACACCCGGCCAATTCGTCAACCTTCCCCCTGGGCCTCACCCTGCATCTTGGTGCCAAAACCGCAAGGTAAAGTGAGGTTGTGTACCGATTATCGGAAATTGAATCTTGTGACTGTCAAGGACGCGTACCCCTTACCTAGAATAGATGACATCCTTGACGCCATTGGTAATGCCGGTATTTATCCAAGCTTGACTTACTCAAAGGATATTACCAAGTGTGTTTAACAGAGCGAGCCAAGGAAATATCTGCCTTCACTACTCCCTTTGGACTTTACAGATACGAACGCCTTCCCTTTCGACTATGTAATGCCCCGGCCACCTTCCAGCGAGCTGTCAACCGCGTCATCCATGGCTTAGATAACACCTACGCCTACTTGGATGATATCGTTGTAGCAACCAACACCTGGGACGAACATCTGCTCCAGCTGCAACGATTGTTTGCCAAGCTCCTGACAGCCGGCCTCACCATCAACTTCGGCAAGTCCACCTTTGCTAAAGATAAAGTGCGTTATCTTGGTCATGTGATAGGGAGTGGCAGCCTAGCTCCGTTAAACATACACACTCAAGCCATCCAGCATTACCCAAAGCCTACCACCAGGAAGCAGCTCCTGCACTTCCTTGGTCTTGCCTCCTACTACCGTAGGTTTGTGAAGAATTTTAGTACGGTAGCGACACCATTGATCACTTTAACCAGCCCTAAGCAACGGTATCATTGGACCATTCAGCAAACCGTTGCTTTTGAACAACTTAAATCACTGCTCTGTTCTAATCCTATTCTCGCCTCGCCAGATATCACGAAGCCTTTCTTCCTCCATGTCGAAGTGGTACTGGCATTGGGGGTGTCCTGATGCAACAACGAGGCGAGGAGGTTCTACCTGTTAGCTACTACAGCTACAAGTTAAAAACCACACCAGAACAATTACAGCACTATCGAAAAGGAGCTACTCTTCATCGTCCTGAATTTACAACACTTTGCACCATACCTACAAGGTGCTCGGTCTACCACCATCTACTCGGACCACAATCCCCTAAGCTTCTTGCAGCAAGCCCAATTCAACAATCAACGACTTCTACGATGGGCTTTATATCTGCAGAATTTCAACCTGGAGATCTTCTACATCAAGGGTTCTGACAACATCATAGCAGACGCCCTCTCCAGAGTCTATGAGGTAGAGGCAGCTCCACCTACCACTCTACCATCAGAAGAAGTAACTTGACCCAGTAAGAGCAGGCTTTGGGAGAGAGTTGTGACGATAATCTCTTTCAAGAGAGATTGAGCCTGCTCTTCCCTACATAAAGTTACTTACACATCTACTAGAATAAGATGCTACACTCAAGATACGTCTACCAGTTGCGCAAAACGTTTTGACCAGGAGGCAAAACGTATCCTAACCCCCCTACTCCACTCCCTCCACGCCGGCTCACCACCCGTCGTCAACCAGCAAACAACCCTTCCCAGCCTGCCTGCTCCTGATAGGTGACTTGTCGCCTTCACACCTGCACCCTGCACCTCAGCGCCATCTACCTGAGTCGATGTCTGGGCCTGATCCAGCCATCATAGTCAGAATATTCTTGTGCTCTTAGCTGTGAACAACTAACTGATACACGTCCTGTTTATCGGTGGAGGTCCTAAGCTAGCGCTCATATTCTCAGCACCTATTATTTGTCATTTTGCCTTTATATTATTGTAGAGTATTTCATCACTATTATTTATTTATGTTACATTGTTTTGACTTGTTTGTTTGCACTGTACATAGCCAAGGGATTGTCTTTATTTTTGCTTTGTTTTCTATATTAATTAAATTTCATTGTTCATACTTTGTGTTTTGCACGTCTTTCCTTACTTTTGCCACAGACAACAGCCAAGCAGTCTCTTTTTTTTTTTTTGTAAATGTGACAGGCATTGACACCAGCCGTTAGGAAGACTGCCGAACATCCATACTCCTACATTTTTCCGTCACAATATATGTATATATATATATATATAAATATATATATATATACATATATTAGTGTGTGTTTGATTAACCTTACATGTATTTGTAGGACGGAACCTGTAACCAGATCGTTCATCACGGCTCATAACCCTGTACAGCAGCAAGAACTTGTAATCTAGGGACATGACAAATTGCTGTAATATATAGTGGGTCACCAGTGTGATCACATGATTGGCACAAGCAATAATAAAGTATTTCTCCCTTAGGACTGAAGAAATATACATATAAATTTATAATATATTTTCAAGATAAATCTAAATAATATGTACTTACAGATGATCACAATATTTCACTTATTACAATAAACAATAAGACTGTCTCTCCCAGAACAAAATACTACTAAAAGCTAGACAACAAAATACACAGACTTAGCCTCCATGTTACGTCCCCGAGTAGCAGCCAGCAACTACGGCTGTGTGGCTCCCAACCCATAAGTCTTCTTCCTCCTCCGCTCAAACGGATGAGGGTTAGAAAACAATAACTTTTTAATAAATGAGACTAAATCAACCACCACTGGTTCTCAAATTACATGTAGAATAAACATTAACATAATAGGTATTTCCCAAAATTAATAAGTACAATGCTAACTGCGTAATTACTGTATACACGTAATTTATGAATATAAATATTGTGACCCTGGAACACTAAACTGAACAGGTCCAGCAAACTCTCGTTCCCGAATCGAACAGGTCAAATACATGTGAGGAGACGCCACCGCTCCTATACCCCTTGACATTGCCAACACACACGATGAATATAATACATATACACATATACAGTTAATATCACGAAAGTTTATATAAATTTATTACGTAGCCAGCTATGGGTACGTAACACTTCCACCTCCAAGAAAAAAAATGCAATGGATTGAAGATCAATGGCATTTTTTCTGAAGTAGAATGTATGACACTTGATTTATGGTATTAATTTCACCAAACATGTACAAGCAATAAGTATATATTTCTGAACAGAATGAAACACTTCCAATATTTCTTACATGAAACTCAGAAAGTTCTACATATGTTTCACTGGAGTATGCAAATTTATCTCTCCAGGGTACTATCTCATTTATTTCACTTTGTTTCAGATCATACTTCACACACCTATCATCAACATTATCATCATTAGCATGAATAGAATTGTCAATAAAGGTAACTGTTTTCACACAGACATCACTGCAATTATTTTCTACATCTGTTTCTACTATTTCTCCTAGATCAGTCCCATATTTCCATATGATCCATTTTCTAGATGGTGGAATTTTCCAAGACAGACTCCATTTTCCATGACTCTGACTGGATGTAAAGTAGTGTTGGGACTTCTCCTGGGTATGCTCTGACAAAAGCATCTGCTCCGCATCACTCTTGATCCTCTGTGGAACACATACTCTCGCCCAATGGATACTAAAATTAGAGAAATTAGCATTAAACTTCACATTTATGTATAATATTTCCCCATTCATAGAACCTTCAGCAACACAACACACCAACTTAGCAAACCTTTGGCCTTGAAACCAAGAAATACAACCAAAGATAAGTGCAAAGACTACCTTGCACAGGCATATGCCTAGGCACCATATCTCAATCATGACTCTGAAGACAAGTTCACAATTGCTGAGGGTGAACTTGAACACAACACACACTTTCATCAACCGTCTAGTCTTCCAAAAGACTAACAAGAACATGCCGAAAACTTGACAACCCTCACCATCACTTTCCAAGTGATTTACGTCTGATGACAAACAATCAACCAAGAGGTTTAAGGGTTTTAACATCTTGAAGATGCACAGCAGATTACCTGGGAAACACCCAAGGACAATCTGTAACCCTTCACAGTTATTAACACAATCTAGGATAACCTTATCCCCCAACTTGAAATACACACCTGGAGCCTCAAACACCTGCTCCCAAGTATGATTAAATCCTTCACCACCAATATGACTCTGCAAGTCAACACCAAGATGACTCTGAAAGCCAACACCACACTTGAGTGGAACATACACTTTGTTCACTCCTCTTGCATCAAAATAAACTGGATCTGAATATAGAGACACTGCTCTAGTATAACTCACCACTTCCTCAGAACAACCGGATGCACAACCTACTTGAGTAAACTCTCTCTGCTCAACCACAAGGCTGGACAAAGATGTCCCACAGTCCATTACTTCACAAGAGAATGGCTCCTGCAGAATAAAAGTAGATTTCAACATTCTACACACACTCTGACTCAATTTACACAATGAGAAATACTTACTCCACATGGAATAAGAATCACAACCCACAACTCTCTGCAACTTAGATCCGAATGAAACCTTACTACTCTCAATGGTTTTACCAAAATTTCCTCCCATGACATCTGGAGCTGCTTGGAGTACTGTCTGTTCACAATCAATAACACTACCAAGCGGGGTCACAGCCTCACAGACAACTGAAGAGGGAGGCTCAATGGGTCTCCATCTACTCGACAGAAGCTGATCCTCTGGTTGATTTCCCACACTCTCCAGAACTGGATCTACAGTACAGACTGTCTCCTTGCTTCTCTCTGAAATCTTAGGGTCAGTTCTACTCAATGCACATAAATTAAAGGAATCTGAAGCGAGCGGGCAAGTAACAGGTAATTTGACCTCCTCCCCTATACTATCAACTTGACTAGGGTGAGGCGGGGCCTCTACAACAGACTTACTCTCGACAACTGATTCTAAACTTGGAGTGAGCGGGAATACTTCTGCCAACCCGACATCTTGTCTTAAACCATTCACTTGGCTAGAATACAACAGAGTCGTGGCTTTTAAGTTTCTCTCAACTCCTGGCACAACGTTCGTAGTGAGCGGGCAAGACACTGGTACATGGACATCCTTTCCCAATTTATTGGAATAAAGCAGAGTCATAGCATCAGGCTTACTCTCAACAACTAAATCGGCCACACAGGAATCTGGAACAACCACATCCCACTTCTCCACTGAAGGGGTACTGGTTACTGGAACAAATGCTTGAGTAACAACAGTAGAACTGACAACTGGATTTATAATAGTACTGACATCAGCACAGGTAGGATGGACAACACCATCTACTACAACAGGTTCGTTCATAGAACTAACTTCAGCACAGGCAGAATAAAACATGATCTGCAACTGGCTGTTTATACAAACTGGGATTAATCTCACCCACAACATGATTTATGGCCACATCATTACCCAATATAACATCCACACCTGGGATGGGCAACTGTGTACAAACACCCACAGTGCATAAACTAGGAGCAATGGTGGATCTTAAAGTAACATCTATCAGAGGTACAGTTTGACATCCTGCAACACTCTGAAGAACAACATCATTTCCAGTATCTCTCTTTTCAACATTAGAAAGTATACTAGCAGAAATTAAGGTTTGGGAAGCACCAGTATCACGAAGAATATTCACCAGCTTCCACTTCCCATCAACACACAAAACTTCACCTGAAGACATATATGGTGAATACTGTTTCACCCAATTGGGGTTTACAGTTACATGTTTATTAGTAAATTTATTTTGCACACCTCTACAATAAATGAGACCAGTTGGTCGTAACTCAGGGTGCAAGATAAAACAGGAATTAATTCCATGGCCTTTTTTCTTACAATGGGAACAGGACCTTACAGTGGACACACCTGTAGAACCAACTGTAGGTTTAGAATTAACCTTATTATTATTTGACATTCCTGACAATGAAGTAGCAGGATTAGGTTTTGTAAGAAAAGAGCTCATGGGAGTAACTGGAGCACTAGGACTGGAGGGATTCTGATAAGGAGTTCTGTGAGCATTATGATTTACTTTACGATTAAACTTAGGTGAAGTGGCCGTAAATTGGGCCTTAGTCAACAACTCATGCTCATCAGCGAGCTTTGACAGCTCATAAATGTCTGTTACATTCTTTTGTTCTGCCATATAAGTAGATAATTTGTCTGGGAGACAAGACAATACTTCTTCCATGATAAGAAGATTCTTTAAAGCATCAAAATCAGTTACTGAAAGTGACTTTAACCATCTGTTGCAATAGTTCGTCTTTTGACGAGTAAAATCAGCTATTGTCTGATCACTTAACCTCCTTAAGTTTCTAAATTTTTGCCTGTGTGCCTCTGGATTTAATTGATAAGCATTTAAGATGCTTTTCTTTACAAATTCATAATCAAAACTATGAGCGTCAGGTAGGGATGTAAAAACCTCCTGACTACGCCCCTTAAATTGAGACTGCATAATTGCTACCCATTGATCCCTTGGCCAGTTCATACTGATGGCAATCTTATTAAAATGTGCAAAGAAAACCTCAGGATCCTCCTCATTAAACTTGGGTAATTCTATATATTTACTCATCCTTATGGGATTATTATCATTATTACTTGAAACATTACTTGAATTTCCATGTCCAGCTGCCATACGCTGTGTTTCAAGCCTATAGTTAGTGTCAGCCATCTGTTGTTGAATCTCTAATTGCTTAGTGTGTTCTTCGGCTTGTTGCTTCCGGGTTGCTTCCAGTTGCAACTCAATTAAAACTCTCTGGTTTTGTGCCTCAACTTCTAAACGTTTAGTCTCAAGCTCTAATAATATCTGTTGCTTTGCACATTCGTTTGCTTTTTCTTGAGCCTCAATCTCTAATAATTTCTGTTCTTTTGCAGCTTCAAGCTCCAATTGACGAGCTTCTAACTCAAGACGCTTTAACGTCAACTGATCCCTCGACTCCTCTCTAACTTCCTCCAGAAATTCTTCTCCTAATTCTTGATTCTCAACAAAATGTGTCACTATGACTCTCAGAATTTGTGCCTTAGTCATGCTATTTCTGGCGTTTAATTCTAGCTTATTGGCCATATTTACTAACGCCGACTTTGTTAGGCTTTTAATTCCCTCAAAGTTTGGGTTAGTCAACAGCGACAACACTTGATCCTCCATCGTGATTAACACTTGGCACTTGATTCACAACAATAATAATAAACACACTGGCACTGCACTTCACTTCACTGTAAAATTTTCACCACACTGAAAATTCGCTTGGCCTCACTGCACAAACAAAAGTTATAGGATGACTTACCTCAAAATCGTGAAACGTTGTTACTTGACACACAGGAAGGCTTGCATGGCACATGGAATAGTTAATAGCAGAAAACACACAAGACACTGGTACCTAGGAAGGCAAGGTTAGATTAGCACAGTTAAGTTTAAGTGGGAAAAATATTTCCCGGCACAGGCCCCCATAACTATGTAACCAGATCGTTCATCACGGCTCATAACCCTGTACAGCATTAAAGAACTGTTTGCCTAGGGCCATAGAATTGCTGTAATATATAGTGGGTCACCAGTGTGATCACATGATTGGCACAAGCAATAATAAAGTATTTCTCCCTTAGGACTGAAGAAATATACATATAAATTTATAATATATTTTCAAGATAAATCTAAATAATATGTACTTACAGATGATCACAATATTTCACTTATTACAATAAACAATAAGACTGTCTCTCCCAGAACAAAATACTACTAAAGCTAGACAACAAAAGACACAGACTTAGCCTCCATGTTACGTCCCCGAGTAGCAGCCAGCAACTAACGGCTGTGTGGCATCCCAACCCATAAGTCTTCTTCCTCCTCCGCTCAAAGGATGAGGGTTAGAAAACAATAACTTTTTAATAAATGAGACTAAATCAACCACCACTGGTTCTCAAAATACATGTAGAATAAACATTAACATAATAGGTATTTCCCAAAATTAATAAGTACAATGCTAACTGCGTAATTACTGTATACACGTAATTTATGAATATAAATATTGTGACACCTGAAACACTAAACTGAACAGGTCCAGCAAACTCTCGTTCCCGAATCGAACAGGTCAAATACACGTGAGGAGACGCCACCGCTCCTATACCCCTTGACATTGCCAACACACACGATGAATATAATACATATACACATATACAGTTAATATCATGAAAGTTTATATAAATTTATTACGTAGCCAGCTATGGGTACGTAACAGTGTTCATGCTAATGATCTCTCTCTCTTTACCAAGCATCTCTATCCAGGAACTATCTCTACCCACGGTTCAGATTCAGAGGGACGTTTCGGACTTAAGATCCTAAGGGACACAGCGGCTCTACAATCGATCGTTTTGAAATCGGCTGTGCCCAACGTCGCCTACACAGGAGAGACTGTGTTCATCACTGACCTTACTGCTACAACTCCTTATCCACTTGCCCGAGTTTACCTGGATTGTCCCTTCGTGACCGGTGAAGTCCAAGTCGCCGTCAGGGAAAAGCCTTTTCCCATGCCTGGAGTGCAACTTCTCCTGGGCAACGACTTGGCAGAAGACCAACAACCAAACAACCTGATCGTCAAGGACATATCCAAGGTAAGCAACTCTGTGGTGGATAACCCGATTTTTGAACATTTCCCAGTAAAGGTTCAAGAGAGTGATGAAGGTTCTCCTCCTGTTATGGTGACCACCCGTGCTCAAGCTGCACGTCCACAGCCAGCCGACTCTACTGCTACCGCTGTCCCTCAGGACCCTTCGAAACTACCCCCTAACCTGACCGCGGTGGAGTTCCGTAAGTTACAGAGAGATGATCTTACATTGACACCATTATTCTTTCAGGCTGAAACCCAATCCGACAGTGTTCCTGGGTTCTTTATGGAGAACGAAATACTCTATCGCAGGTATAGACCCAGTAAACTGAAGGACGAGGACGATTGGGCAAATGTTGAACAACTAGTGATTCCCACCAGCCTGCGGCCCACGATTCTACACCTGGCCCACGGCGCTTTGTCACACTATGGGTTCAACAAGACTTACCATGGAATTCGACAAGACTACTACTGGCCAGGTATGGTAAACGACGTCAAATCTCATGTCAAATTATGCCACGTGTGTCAGTTAGCCGGGAAACCGAACGTTTCCATTCCCAGAGCACCCCTGATACCCATCCAGGTGCCTGAGGAACCGTTCCACAAGCTCATTATCGACTGCGTTGGTCCTTTGCCTCGGACCAGTGCAGGCAACGCATATATCTTAACCATCCTGTGTCCTACCACCAGATTTCCGATAGCAGTTCCAGTAAAAAATATTACAGCTGCTACAGTGGTGAAGAATCTACTGAAAATCTTCACCCAGTATGGATTTCCGAGGGAGATTCAGAGCGACTGTGGTACCAACTTCACCAGTGATCTCTTCAAACGGACTCTGGAGGAGTTCAACATCAAACAGGTACTGTCCAGCCCCTATCATCCTGCTTCACAGGGTTCTCTCGAGCGTAGTCATCAAACCATCAAGGCACTCTTAAAAAAGTTCTGTAATGAGACCTCAAAGGATTGGGATAGGCAAATTGATCTCATTATGTGTATTTTCAGAAGTCTTCCCAACGAGTCACTAGGAGTATCTCCTTATGAGATGCTCTACGGACGTAAGTGCCGTACACCTCTCAAGGCTTTCAAGGATTCTCTACGTGATGACACCTTCAGTGAGCATCAGAGTGTGCCCCAGTATCTCCAAAATCTCCGACACATTCTAGAGAGGGTCCATTCCTTTGCCAGCAACAACCTACAGAGAGCCCAGGAGAGGATGAAGACTCGTTACGACCGGCACTGTAAAGTAAGGAAGTTTACACCAGGAGACTTAGTGCTTGCCTATTTCCCTATCCCAGGTTCTCCTTTACAGAACAGGTTCTCAGGACCCTACCGTGTTAAGGAGTGCCGGAACAACTTCAACTACGTTCTCGAGACCCCCGATAGGCGGCGGAAGACCCAGCTGTGCCACATTAATTTACTCAAGCCCTACCATGGGGTTCCTCCCACTGTGTTAACCAATTTCACCTCATTTACAGGTCCATACAGCCACAGTGAGACCTTCCCTGCTTCTCCTTCCGAGAGCACTGACACTGAGACAGCGCTCTCTAACTCGGAAATCCTTACTAACCTTCAACATCATTTTCAGGACGATAATAGTGCTCCACTAATCAAACTCGTCAGAGAATATCAAGAGTTGTTTCGAGATGACCCCCAAGAGTGTACTGTAACTCGGCACGACATCCAACTGCTACCTGACACCCAGCCGATTCGCCAACCATTCTACCGAATCAGCCCGAGCAAAACGGAAGTCATGCGGGCTGAGGTACAGTATCTCTTGGACCATGGACTGGCTACCCCCTGTGAGTCCCCCTGGGCCTCACCATGCATCCTGGTACCCAAACCTCACGGCAAAATCCGTCTGTGTACGGATTATAGGAAGTTGAACCAGGTCACAGTGAAGGACGCCTACCCAATACCCAGAGTAGACGACATTCTGGATGCCATTGGTAATGCCCGCTACCTGTCTCAGGTAGACCTACTAAAGGGCTACTACCAGATATCAAGAAGCCTTTCATCCTCCATGTCGACGCCAGTGGTACCGGCATCGGAAGTGTCTTAATGCAGCAGCGAGGCGAGGAGGTTCTACCTGTCAGCTACTACAGTTGCAAGTTGAAGCCTCATCAGAAGAACTACAGTACTATAGAGAAGGAACTCCTGTCCATCGTCCTGAGCTTACAACACTTTGCACCATATCTGCACGGTGCTAGGTCCACTACCATCTATTCGGACCACAACCCTCTGAGATTTTTACATCAAGCCCAATTTAATAACCAACGTCTGCTGCGATGGGCTTTATATCTTCAAGGCTTCAACTTAAAGATCTGCTACATCAAGGGGCCTGATAACATCATCGCTGATGCCCTCTCCAGAGTGCATGAGGTAGAGGCAGCTCCACCTCCCACTCTACCTCCAGTGGACGTGATTCACCCGAAACGGCAGGCTTCGGGGGAGAGTTGTGACGATAATCTCTTATCAGAGATTTAGCCTGCTATTTCTGCGAATCACGCCTGTCCTCATCAATATACAAGATACGTTTTGTAGTGGCTAAACGTACATATGATAGCCACACGTACCAGCAACTCCCTCCTTCCCCCCCACTGCTGCACCTGGTCGACGCGCCGAACCCTTCAACGGCCTAACGAGCGACTTGCGGCCATCCAGCTTCCTCATTGGCCGCCAACCAACACTCCACTCCGGCTCCCCGCCAATCACAAGACCTCACCAGTTATTGTTGGAGTCCCTTGCGTTTCTGCCAGCCAGAATATTGTGTGCTCGCAAGCTGTGAACTCCTAAGTGACTCACTCTGTGTGGTCAAATAGAGGTTCATAGTTAGTGCATATATTCCAGCATTCATATTTTACTTACTTTTGTATATCAATTCTCCTCCCCATTAACGTAATCTATTTTCATGTTTATATTGTTTATTATTTTTGCCAGTAAGCCAAGATTTTGCATTTATTTCAATTTGTGTTTTTATTGTTATTAAAATCCATATTTTAAATTATTGCTTTTAGTATTTCCAACCTTACCACAGATTACCAAATCACGCAGTCATTCTTTTTTTTCTCTCTTTTTTTTTCCTTTTCTTTTTTTATATATTATATGTGGCCCAGCACTGACACCTGCTAGTTGGAAGACTGCCAACCACCATTTCCAACTCGTTACCGTCACTATATATATATATATATATATATATATATATATATATATATATATATATATATATATATATGTGTATATATATATATATATAGGCCTATTGGCCCATATTTCTTGATGTTTCTATATTGGAGCGGAGTCTTGAAGTGGGTAGAATATAGTTGTACGTTAATTGGCTGTTGATTGCTGGTGTTGACTTCTTGATGTGTAGTGCCTCGCAGATGTCAAGCCGCCTGTTGTCACTGTATCTATCGATAATTTCTGTGTTGTTTGTTAAGATTTCTCTGGTGATGGTTTGGTTGTGGAAAGAGAGTATATGTTCCTTAATGGAGCCCTGTTGCTTATGCATTGTTAAACGCCTGGAAAGAGATGTTGTTGTCTTGCCTATATACTGAGTTTTTTGGGGCTTACAGTCCCCAAGAGGACATTTGAAGGCATAGACGACGTTTGTCTCTTTCAAAGCGTTCTACTTTGTGTCTGGAGAGTTTCTCATGAGTAGGTTGGCAGTTTTCTTGGTTTTATAGTAAATCGTTAGTTGTATCTTCTGATTTTTGTCAGAAGAACAAAAATCAGAAGATACAAGCCGTCTGCTGTCGTTGTATCTATCAATGATTTCGGTGTTGTTCGTTAAAAGAATTGAATTATAATTCATAATAAATGAATTAAGAATTTCCTTAACCAGGTCATCTGATGCTGAGGAGGAAGACAGGAAGGCTGGGACAGCACTATACATATATATACACCGAAATCATTGATATATATATATATATATATATATATATATATATATATATACATATATATATATACATATATATATATATATATATATATATATATATATATATATATATATATATATATATATGCAAACAAGCCTGAATGGTCCCCAGGACTAGATACAACTGAAAACTCACACCCTAGAAGTGACTCGAACCCATACTCCCAGGAGCAACGCAACTGGTATGTACAGGGACGCCTTAAACCACTTGACCATCACGACCGGACATAAGGAAGTGATAGCCGAGGCTATATGAACCACTTCCCCGCCGGCACTTGGATGGTAATTGTTATAAAAATAGTGGGCTTGCTAGGGGGAACTGGTACTATTAAGGGGTAAGGGTAAGTAGAATACAGAGGTATCAAAATATGGGAGAACTAAAAGGCCCGGCCCCCAAAATAATATATCCACAGTAATAAATGCTTGCTACTAAACCCGGTTAGTCTAGGAATAGATCATTGTACTCCCACACAGGAAAAAGGGATACTCTGTTCAAACTTACTTATTTATTAACCCCTTAACACCCCCCATACACAATCACACCAATAACAATTCAATACTAACTTTACCACACAATCTTACGTTTAACAGCCTTGGTCCACTTAGACAGGATACAAGGTTTTACACTGAAAGCAAGCTAGGGTAAAGCTCTACTATAAAACACTTGAGGTAGAGACAGCTTAGGGTAGGGGACCACGTGTTTACACTGGGACCCCCGTTAGCATAACAGGTAAGATAAACACTTAAAAACACTTACTACACCCCAGGTATACTACTCTACACATAGAACAATGGGTATGCCAGACATATACAAAATGAGTAATGGAGTAATTAACCAACTAAGTCACAGAAATAAAGAATTAAGAGGAAGGAGGAGAGCACGTCCAAGCACCACAGACAGCCAGCAGAGAAGGCCGCCTCAGTCTCGAGCAGCCTGCAGCATGCGTGTGGTGCCGGGAAGAGCCCAATTGATCATACAGCTATACACATTAAAACATCTTCCCCTTATGCCTCATATTGCTACTTTCCTCATTCTACGGGTAGTTAAACTTATAACAATGTTACTTAATCCACAACAAGTTTAAGAGTCTAAATGCTTTGTGAGCAACAAGAATAGTCTTACTTCTGGCAGGGAAGATTACAAACAACTTCGGCTCTCTATGCGTCCCATGCCATATTGTAGTTTAATAAGCTCAATTTTGACCTCTGGTTTCCATCTAAAGAACCCAGAGTCGTAACACACCTCCCCCCTTCAGAGAAAAAAAAAATGTGACTACTAGAATAGTAGTCATATTTTTTTTGTAAGAGTATACAGAATAAAATGGAAATCCATGACATAATAGAAAATCAACCAAACAACAATTTCTCTGTCAAAAAAAAAAATACAAAGGAATTCTCTGAAAGAAAAAACATACACAAAAAACAAAAAAAACAAAAAAACAAAAGGAAGTAAATAAATTGGACACGGGATATTTAATGTCACAGGAGAACCTAAAAAAAAATAAGTAAAGCATGACATTTGGTATGGCTTCCTGTGGCTCAGATGAATGTTACTCAGGCAAGCGGGACAGAGCGTCGGCTATCACGTTGAGTCGGCCCGGTAGGTGGATAATAGATAGATTAAAGTCCTGTAGGTACAATGCCCACCTGAGGATGCGTTTATTTTTCTGCTTCATCTGATTCATGAAAACTAATGGGTTATGGTCCGTGTACACTTCCACTATATTACCTGTGAGGTACACTTCGAACTTTTTGCAAGTTAGCACTAGCGCCAACGCCTCTTTTTCTATCACCGAATAATTGCGCTGCGCCTTGTCAAATTTCACAGAGTAATAATATACTGGGTGTTCCACTTTATCATCCCCAGTTTGCAACAACACTGCACCAGCACCCGAGTCAGACGAGTCAACTTGAATTTTAAACGGACGGTCGAACCTTGGACTAGCAAGCACTGGGGCGGAAGCTAAGATCAATTTCAAGTTTTTAAATGCCTCTGCACAGTCCGATGACCATTTAAATTAATGGCCTTCCGCAACAAATCTGTGAGAAGAGTGGCCACACTGGAAAAGTTCTGACAAAAGCGTCGGTAGTACGCACACATACCGATAAATCGTTGAATGTCCTTTTTAGACCTGAGCACTGGATAGTCCAGAATAGCATTGATTTTATCTTGTCGAGGTAACACTTTTCCTTGGCCCACTTCATAACCGAGGTACGTCACTGTGCCTTGGCCAAAATGACACTTTTTAGCATTTAAGGTTAGATTTGCATGTTTCAACACTGTGAACAACTGGCGTAACCTAGCTATGTGGTCAGCCCAATTAATATCAAAGAGCACAATATCATCTAAATACGCCCGACAATTTGGCACATTAGCGAGCAAAGTTCATTAGCCTCTGGAACGTGGCAGGGGCATTATGCAAGCCGAATGGTAACACTTGATACTCAAACACACCCTCGGGTGTCACAAACGCCGTTAGTTGTTTAGCACGTTCAGTGAGAGGGATTTGATAGTACCCTCTCGAGAGATCGAATTTAGACACATACGTGGCGTTCCCGATTTCGTCGATACAGTCCTCGAGACGTGGCAACGGATAGGCGTCCACTATGGTCATCTTGTTGAGCTGCCGATAATCGGTGCACAATCGCCAGGAGCCATCTGGTTTGGGGACCAAAAGGCAGGGCGAGCACCAAGAGCCCTGGCTCGGCCTGATGAGGCCGTGCTGGAGCAAAAGTCGACCTCCTTACGGACGATGGCCTTCTTTTCCGGACTCATCCGATAAGGTTGAAGGCAATGGGGGTGTGTGGTGTCTGTGTATAGCTGAGATAGTCTTGGTAGTAAGGTTGATGTAAAGTCATTCCTGTTACTGACTTTAATAATAATAAACGATTACATGATAGAGTAGCTCCCAAGCTTGGCAGGCGTCCTGTGTGCTGTTTACCTTCTCTGTGGCGTCCAGCCGCCGCACATAGAAAACGGATGGTACCATTTTCTGTGAACATGACATCCCTCCTTTTCTTTAAAAAGAATGAATACAGGATGTCTACCATGCTTGTAGCACAAAGCAAAGTTATTGACACAAAGTAAGTTATTAACATATCAAGAGATATTGCATATATTAACATTAATTAAACACACAAAGAATTTAAACAACTTTACCACAAAGGATTTCAATGTTAAAAATACATATGCAATGTTAAACAAACATGAAAGAAACTGTAATACAAAGTTACAAAATATTGAATGAGAGATCTGCATTATTCAAACAATATTAAATTTAGTTCAGCATAACAAGTAAATACTTTGCATTACATAGGAACACAATTAATCATCATATCGTGTAGGGCGTTTAACATGACGTTTTGGACGAGAGTCCTTAAGTACAAAAATATCCCTCGATGAATTGTTTATCGAGTTATAACTCATTTTTTCTTTTTCTTTTGCACGACTTTGCACTTCATCATTTTCTACACTATTTGGAATCACTTTGAAATAAGCCATATTACGTGTTATACTATGATCTCTATTACTCGCTGTTACCATAGTTCCTTTTACACTAATCACTTTATATGGTTTTGTATCATACGGCATATCTAGCTTTCCCTCTTTTTTCTTTTTAACGAGAACAGTATCTCCAACCTTTATGAATTGTTCCTTTGCACGTTGATCATGAGCAATTTTCATTTTGCCCTTCGCTAGTGCATCCTTCTGAGCGAGACGTTTATCCGTTACCTTGGCTGGCATGACAGGTAGTGCGATTCTCATAGGACGTCCAAATAAAAGTTCGCCAGGCGACTTGCCCAGTGTTCCATGCGGTGTTGCACGGTAGTTCCTGAGAAAAGCATACATAGCTTGTTTCCAGGATCGTCCTTCGGCATGAGCACAGCGTACAGCTTTCATGAGAGGTTGCATGAATCTCTCGACTTCTCCATTTGCTTGAGGATGTAGTGGCATCACACGGCGGTGTTTGAATCCAATATGCTCAGCAAAGTTGACAAAGTCTTGTCCATTAAATGGCGGTCCATTGTCCGTCTTGACAACTTCAGGAATGCCAAAGTTTGAAAAGATCTTGTCGAGTTTCGGGATGACAGCCTTTGCAGATGTGGAAGTGATGATTTCTACTTCTGGATAACGTGAGTGATCATCAATGACTACCATCAAGTACTCTCCAGTTGGTAGCGGTCCACAGAAGTCCATCGATACTTCCATCCATGGTGCAGCAGGTAGTGGTGAAGGTTGTAGAGGTGTTGGTCTTGAAGTATCCACTGCAGCTTGGCAAGGGACACAGGCATCATGCATGTCCTTAGCTTGACGATCAATGCCAGGAAACCACACCTTTTCTCGTAGCAGCTGTTTGGTCCTTACAAGACCTTGGTGTCCTTGATGTGCAAGCTTCAGAGCACGTTGCTGGAGAACAGCTGGAATGACGATACGAGTACCTCGCAGCACGGTGTCGCGTTGTTGCGTAACACTTAATTCTGTCTGGATGCGTTCAAGTGCTTTGAATGCATCTTGGTCAACTCCTGAGGGTGGGATGCGTGGAAACTTTTTCTTAGTCAATGCATCCACTGTTGCTTGCAGAGTTGGGTCCTCTAGGGTTGCAGTACGTATTTCATCAAGAGTGAGAGCCTTAGGGACTGCATCACAGGTTACAGAGTGTACATATTCCTCGGCAACTTGCTGATGCTTGGTGATGGTGAAACTGTTGGCAGGATGTCGACTGATGTAATCAGCGGGATTGCCTGCACCTGGCTTGTATTTCACCGTAAAGTTGTATGGTTGCAGACGAAGAGCCCATCTCTCAATGCGAGCTGGTGGTTTGGACTTTGGATTATTGAAGATGGTCTCCAACGGTTTGTGGTCAGTGACTATCGTGGTAAAGGGTGCACCAAGCAGATACACATTGAAGTGTTCACAGCCCCATACAAGAGCAAGAGCTTCCTTCTCTGTCTGACTGTATCGTTGCTCAACATCTGTGAGAGAACGGCTGGCGTAGGCAATTACTACTCTTGAATCTGGTTGACCAGGTTTGTGTTGGGCTAACACAGCACCTAAACCAACAGGACTAGCATCCACCGTTAACTCAGTGTCCATTGATGGATCAAAGTATGCAGCAGTCGCATTTTCTACTAGTGCATCTTTCACAGCATCAAATGCATTTTGCTCGACATCGCTCCAGTACCATGATGCATTTTTCTTCAGGAGCTCACGTAGAGGCTTCGTAATGGTAGCAAAATCTGGAATGAAGCGAGAACAGTAGTTTGCCATTCCCAGAAAACTATGTACTTCAGTGGATGTTGAAGGAGGTGCAGCATTCTTGATATCTGCAACTTTCTTAGGATCTGGAGACAGACCTTTGTCACTAAGTACATGTCCAAAGAATTCAATTTTATGTTGATTGAACTCACACTTTGCTCGGCTTAGCGTCAAATTCTTTTCTCGTAAGCGTTGCAATGTTGCACGAAGAGCTTTGTCGTGTTCAGCTTGGGTACGGCCATAAACAATGATGTCATCAGACATGTTGTCAGCATTAGGTATATCTTGCAATACCTGGCTGATGATGTGCTGGAATACTTCAGCAGCACTGTTAATACCAAAACTCAGGCGCTTGTACCTATACAGACCTCGATGTGTCGTAAACGTTGTGATGAATCGACTCTCATCATCAAGTTCAAGCTGATGATAGCCCTTGTTTAAATCTAACTTGCTAATACAGTTGCACCATTCAAGCGGTATATCATATCATCTACAGTGGGTGTAGGATGGCGTTCACGCATTATTGCCTTGTTGGGAACACGCATGTCTACACAAATGCGTATCTCATCTGGATTCTTCGGCTTTGGTGGAGTGACAATTGGGCTTACCCATGTGTTGGGCCTGTTACCGGTTCAATGATATCTAGTTCTATCAGCTATCCAGTTCGCATCGACTTTCTTGCGAGTATGGAAT
>WNGS01119429.1:0-14649 GCA_020271785.1 Procambarus virginalis
GTGTAACTTGGTTGTTGAAGAAGCTCCTACCAGGGTTCGCTACCCTTGTGTTTGTTCGTGTAGAGGCCCAGCACGCGAGGCTGAGTTCTCTGCAAGCACCAGGCTGGAGAGTGATTGTGAGCGTTCACAAGGAGCACCTAGTGATACTGTAGATAGACTGGCCCATGGATAGGGTAGACTCGTTGGTGTTTCCCAGTACTGGTTGAGGACGGTACTCCGTGTTGAGGAAACACGGAAGTTAACGAGGCTGCATTGCATGAGCATCGAGAAGCACTTGGTGTCCTATGAGAGCGACACATGTGTATATATCGGTGTAGTAATAGTTTGTTTATGATTCTATTTAAGGTGATGGGGAAGTGATATGTGAATATATTGATAATTGATGAAGTGTCGTATTCCTTTTAACTCCCCCCCCTCCTTGTGTCTTACTTGCATTACCAAGCTCACTCCTTGAAAGTCACTACCGACTTGGGGTCGGATACTAGTACTTTGGTTCCTCCAGCAAAGAACCCGGTTGCGACCCATAGTGGCCGTAACACCCTGATGCGCTTATTATCAAGCAGTAAATAGGTACCTGGGAGTTAGAAAGCTGCTACCAGGCTGCTTCCTGGGGGTGTGCAACAAAACAGGCCTGGTCGAGGACCAGGCCGCGAGGACGCAAAGCCCCGAAATTATCTAAAGATAACCTCAAGAAGATACAGGTATATAATTCTCAAGTCTGTAGCTGCAGTCATCTTGGCAATATGAAAAGGCACGACTTGGTGCATTCAGATGATAAAGCTGGATATTCTGGACATTCAGATTAACACGTTATTTATTTACTTATTTATATGGGTAAATGGCATGGGTAAACTGAGTAAAGAAGGAGGGAAAGAAGCGGGAGGACAGACCAGAGGTGGACGAGCAGGGTCTAGAGGAGGAGGAAGGGCAGAAAGAGGGGAGCGCACTTCAGCAAGGGCAGTAACCGACATAGAACTGATGCTAAAGAAACCCCCACAGTAGGAACAGGGGGCTCCACCACCGAAGCAGCAGGGGAAGGAACGATAGCATCAGAGATAGGGGGTGAAAAAGAAAGCGAAGCTTTCTTACCGACAGGGGAGGAGGAAGGAGAGGAGCCAGGGTTCCGCTTCTGACTCAAAGATACAGGCGTCTCAGCAGCAATGTACTGGGCAACAGACTCCAGCGTCTCGATAGGAGAAGAAGAGCGAGAGCGAACAACACGACCATCAGGAGAGCGATGGACGTCGGCCCGCACAGTCAGGCGGCGTGGAGAGCCAAGAGACGGAGGGGAATGACGGGAAGGAGGACTAGAGGGAGAGGAAAAAGAAGACACAGGAGACCTGACAGACTGGGTAGAAAGAAGGGGAGCCCTAGACAGGAAACCAGGAGGGGGACCTTTCAGAACAGAACGGAGGGAAACAGGGGAGGTGGTGGTGGGCGTGTCCGGGTCTAAGACTCTGAAACGGTTGTGAGACTGAGGAAGGTGGGAAGGACGAGGAGAGAAAGAGCGCACCACGCGAGCATAGGAGACACCAGTGAAAGGGGGGAGATGATGAACTTGGCGCCGAGCCTCAGGAAAAGACAAACGGTCTCGGTGCTTCAAGTTGAGGACAGCCGCCTCAAGTTTGTAACGAATACACGCACAGGAGAAGGTAGGGTGGGACTCACCGCAGTTGAGGCAGCGGACCTGGGGAGAAGTGCACTCCAACTTAGTGACCCTCGCTTCCACACAGGGGACAGAGAGACAGGACTGGAGCATTTGAGGGTACCATGCCCAAACTGCCAGCACTTACCGCAGAGCCTCGGAGAGGGAATATATTCCTGAACTGAGCATCTGACACCAGCAAGAATGACAGAGGGCGGAAGGGTCCTACTATCAAAGGTAATCTTCACAACCCGAAGGGGCAGACGGCGATGACCACGAGGGGGACGAGTTAATGTATCCACCTGGAGGACAGAATGACCCTGGGCCTCGAGGATATGCTTGATATCCTCGTGGCAGTCCTTGAGATCCCCAACACCGGTCGCAACATGGTGCGGGAGGAGAACAGTGCCGGATAAGGCACTGATAAGGCGGCCAAGCGGGCGGCCGCATCCTGAAAAGGAGCAGCAACGACACGGGTACCAAAAAGAGTGGGGTTGAAGGTGACAGGCATCCACGGAATCGACAAGATACCTATGAAGGGAACAATCATCAGGAGGAGTGGAATCCAAAGGTAGGAGGTCAAAGTACTTAGTCCACGTATCAGGACCAAACAAAGCATGGAACGAAGTTGGACGAGAAGGGAGCATACGAGAGCGGCCGTGGTGGGGACGGCTATCTCTCCCTTAGAGAGAGATGGTTCGAAAGGTGCAGTAGTCACAAGAAGAGATGGAGCCGTGCAAGGAGACGAGACAGTCACCACAGCAGGCTTGGGGCTCGACCCAACTACAGAGGAGGGAGGGGAGCAGGGAGGAAGAGTCCGGTCTGGGCCTAAACCGGGTCCTGTAGTGGGGGCTACAGATCCCGGTCTTCCAGGACGGTCCGACTCAGGGGCCTGGTCGCCCACCCCATGAGCCTGGGTAAGAGAAGTAGAGTCGTTATCCATACAGCAAACCAAACAAAAGAGATGGGACCTGGAACTAACGGATACCACCTACCAGGGCAGCCGAGCGCGGGCCAGTGCAGGAAGGGTGTGTCGTCCCCAGCGGTGCTCCCCCTTTTCAACAGGGGAGTCCTACTTCGTTCATTCTCCCACACTGGTGCTAAGACCCCATTCTCCCTATCGCCCCAGCCTGGACACCCAACCATCCACTCAGGGCGGCCTTTCACAGGCACCCCTCCAGCGGGTGGTCCGATGGCTCACAAGGCCCCTACATGGTGCCCTTCAGCACGTACACCACCCAAAGAGGGGGCAGGAGAGGGGGCACAGGCAACTCACACCGGTCCCAGGGAGGTGTACGTGAGCCCCTCACCACAGCAAGGAGGCACCACGGAGGGGTGTAAATGCCTAAACTCTTAACATTTAAAGTACAGCTGGAAAAGATCATCAGGCCAAATGGGGGGACCTTTGACAAACCATCGACTTCCTGCTCTCATTGCGGCCACTAGTGTTACTGGCTCTCAGGTAAACTCAGGTATATTTGCAAGCAGAATGAATCTCTTCAAACACAATGAACGCTTGTGGGATTTAACAACTATATCCACTAATATGTGCTGTATTTTAGCTCCACAATCTATAAATCTTGTGCCACATACGCCACTCTCAAAACGTCTCTCATCTGTATGTATTATTCTGATAAGTGTAGTTTGTGTATAAATTTTCCCATCAGTATGACTGCCAAATTGGCTTTGTTGGGAGACGCATCACGGTGGAGCATCAATGTTGACCGTTTGGCAATGCTGACTACAAGGACAGTCTCTAAACTGAGTAACACATATGTAGCGAGCTATTTTCGTAATTTATGTGTGTAGGCTACCTGCACACCCCGCCCATCCACCCTTTTAATAATCCTCAAATTATGCTACAACGTACCTGTCTAGTGGTAAGATTCCCAGGCACAGATAAGGGAAATAAGGATTAATTATTTAATAATATACTTTCTCAACCCAATGTACCTTTTATATAAATAAATAAGTAAATAAATAACGTGTTAATCTGAATGTCCAGAATATCCAGCTTTATCATCTGAATGCACCAATTCGTGCCTTTTCATATTGCCAAGATGACTGCAGCTACAGACTTGAGAATTATATACCTGTATCTTCTTGAGGTTATCTTTAGATAATTTCGGGGCTTTGCGTCCTCGCGGCCTGGTCCTCGACCAGGCCTGTTTTGTTGCACACCCCCAGGAAGCAGCCTGGTAGCAGCTTTCTAACTCCCAGGTACCTATTTACTGCTTGATAATAAGCGCATCAGGGTGTTACGGCCACTATGGGTCGCAACCGGGTTCTTTGCTGGAGGAACCAAAGTACTAGTATCCGACCCCAAGTCGGTAGTGACTTTCAAGGAGTGAGCTTGGTAATGCAAGTAAGACACAAGGAGGGGGGGGGAGTTAAAAGGAATACGACACTTCATCAATTATCAATATATTCACATATCACTTCCCCATCACCTTAAATAGAATCATAAACAAACTATTACTACACCGATATATACACATGTGTCGCTCTCATAGGACACCAAGTGCTTCTCGATGCTCATGCAATGCAGCCTCGTTAACTTCCGTGTTTCCTCAACACGGAGTACCGTCCTCAACCAGTACTGGGAAACACCAACGAGTCTACCCTATCCATGGGCCAGTCTATCTACAGTATCACTAGGTGCTCCTTGTGAACGCTCACAATCACTCTCCAGCCTGGTGCTTGCAGAGAACATCAGCCTCGCGCTGCTGGGCCTCTACACGAACAAACACAAGGGTAGCGAACCCCTGGTAGGAGCTTCTTCAACAACCAAGTTACACTCCTCCATAGCACCTCACTGTCGGTCGTCTCTTCCTCTAGCCAATCCCGGGATACGCCGAATTCGGTCACTGCCACTTCACAGGCAGACAGCAGATACTACTCAGTTCCTCTTCGGCGGCGGCTCACTGCTCACGTAAAACAGAATGAAGTAGAGAGATAATAGGCTGCCCTGGGTAGACTGTCTTCGTACCACTGCAGCTCTACGTCGCCTCTGTGGATACAGACACGTCATCAGTAAACTGGCCAGTACTGGGGACACTAGGAAATATCACTTACGGACTCTGACATTGACATACAACTTCTATCACGATAGATGGCGCTGATTTCTAGGCGCCACCTCACCAGAGGTCAGCTACAGCGACTCTTCGGGATGACCAAGGCAGGAATCTAGAGTCTCTTGCAGGTATCATACCGCCACCACCAGATGGCGTCGTCCATTTTGTGGGGTTTAGGGAGCAGACTCACAGATGGCGTTGACGTCGCTGCTCTATGCTCCGACGGTGGAGTCGGATTCGTAACACAGGGTAAAAGAAACATTTTGCCCATTTTGTCTCCGCCTCCACCGGGGATCGAACCTGGAACCTCAGAACTACGAATCCGAAGCGCCCAGCTGTCAACTGGGTGGGATGGGAATCATTCTGGGACCGCTGGGAATCATTCGAATATGATTCATATATCCATGCTGACTGAATCCCTTCCTGTCTTCTGGACACGGTTAGTTTTCTTCTTAATGAGAGATGCAGTTTACATGAGATGCTTCTTCACTCACACAGTTATTTATAAACCGATGGAACTGTCTACCTGGCGAAGCCGTATATGCCAAAACTGTTAACTTTTAAAGTACAGCTGGAAAAGATCATCACAGCAAATGGGTGGATCTTCGATAATCTGCCGGCTTCATGTCCTCGTCGAGGCCAAAAGTGTGAGTGGCTCTCAGGAAAACTTAAGAAAAATCCGAATGGCTTTCTCCTTCGGAGTCCTGCACAAGTGAAGGTGTTGGGAAACGCATCATGGTGAACACGTCTGTGGATGATTTTTCATTCCAAACATAATTATTATTAATTTATGACAGCTATCGAGGTTTTACGTAGGTAAATTACTGCACTCTGACAAGATACTACTAGAAAAGTTGTTTCAATCATTGGAAAATCGTAATGACCAGCGACATTAAAATATAACTATGAAATAGTATCTGGTAACTGTAAGTGAATGAAAACTCGATTCCAAATTTCTTAGAAGTGTTCCTAAATATAAAGACCGACAGGAAGGAATTTTATTCATTATTGACTAATTAAGCAAAACAAAAACTAAGTAATTTTCATTGAAGAACATATATCAGAGCATAGTTAGTGAGTTATTGATTAATAATAGTGTGGTATTTATATGGTATAATGACAGTAAGCCCCAGGAAGACGTAAGAAATTGAGTATATTGAGAATATTTGTAATTCTAAAAAAATAACGTCGGTTTTTGGCTATATGGGCAAACGACCGAATTCCGATGTTATTAATAGGGGGGGCAGATTGCTTCACTACCTTCCCATCTTTACACCATCTTCCCTGCTCTTCACCAACTCCCCTTCCCTTTACCACCTTCCTTGCTTTTCAGAGCTTTCCCAACCTTACACATTTTTCTCTACCTTTCACCACACACTTTCCCTTTCACACCCTCCCAATCCTATACCTCATTCTCTACCCTTCACCACCTTTTATACCTTTTACTATATTTCCCTAGCCTTCACGGCATTTCCTACCGCTTACCATCTTCCCTACCCTTCATTACATCCGTGCTCTTTGCCACGTTCCCCTACCCTTCACCACTTTCCCTACCATTTACCACCTTACCTACCTATCACGACCTTCCCTACCCTTCACCACCTTCTCTATACTTCATTACCTTCCCTACCTTTCACCACCTTCCCTAACTTTCACCACCTTCACTACAATTCACCACCTTCATTACAATTCAGCACCTTCTGAACCCTTCACCATCTACCCTATCCTACTTCTCCTTCCCTACCCTTCACCACCTTCCCAACCTCACAACTCCTACTCAACCCTTAACTACTTTCCCTACCTTTCACCACTTTCCCTATATTTCACCACCTTCCCTATTATTCCTCACTTCTTTACCCTTCCTCACCTTCTTTACCCTCCTTCACCATGTTCCCTACCTTTCAACTATTACCTACCTTTCACCACCGTCACTATCTTTCACCACCTTCCAAATCATTCACCATTTTCCCTACCATTCACCACCTTCCCTATCCTTCACAATTTTCCCTACCCTTCACAACCATTTACCACCTTCTCAACCCTTCACAACTTTTTCTACTGTTTCCACTTCTCCATCGCTTTAACAATCTTCATTACACTCTATCTTCATCAACAAATAAACTACATAAGGCAAACTAACTATTATTTGTCGTGTACCAAATAGAATGATTATGAATATAATTTGGGATGGTTATAAATAGGAGCTGCCTCGTATGGGCTAATAGACCTTCTGCAGTTACATTCATTCTTATGTTCTTATGATTGTTGAATCTATTTGGCGATGGAGTTTAGTGTTTAGCGAGATTAGAAATGTTATCATATGCTAAACAGACACAGACAGACAGACAGACAGACAGACAGACAGACAGACAGACAGTGCGTAATCTCTTGTATAGATACAGAGATTCATGAAACGATAAACTTTGCTGCTTTAATCACAGGCAAGAGATTACTCGCTTCATCATAGTTCACATTCATTGTCACATCTAAATCTTACGAGACAGTTCGCTGTGACAATCTTGTCTTAAGAAACATTTTTCAACAAGTTGATATAACATAGTCGTTCAGGCTGGCATCTTTCTGGAGTAAATACCACAAGGTTATGGTCACTTTCTTCCATCCTTACCCAGACACCCAGGCAAGGTTAGAGAAAAACCCACGGAAGCTTTAAGTAAACGCCCACCGAATCTATATTTAAAAATCGGGTGCATTTAAATATTAAGAGATTTCTATATTTATAGACAAAATTCACGTAAAGAATTTAAATTCGTGAAAAACTAAGAACTCAAACCCACAAAATCTAAAACCTCGTAATCTAAGAATCCCAACCCACTCAGTTTATGAATCCAAACTTATACAATGTAAGAATCCAAATCCACGTAGTATATATCAAATTAAGATTAATATATATAAAATAGAAGCAATATAAAGATCCAAACAAACACAAACTAAAAATCCAAACCCATGCAACTTAGGAATCCAAATGAA
Source organism: Procambarus virginalis (assembly GCA_020271785.1). NCBI lineage: Eukaryota > Metazoa > Arthropoda > Malacostraca > Decapoda > Cambaridae > Procambarus > Procambarus virginalis. Next base: position 7,708 of record WNGS01119429.1, read on the forward strand.
TGTAATCTAAGAATCCAAATTTATGTAACCTATGAATCCAAACCCTTTCAATCTTTTAATCAAAACCCAGGAAATTTAAAATTCCAAACCCACGTCATTTAATAATACAATCCACGTAATCTAAACATTCAAACCCAAGCAATATAAAAATTCTTATCCGTGTAACTTGGGAATGCAAACTCAACCACTCTAAGTATCCTTCACCACGCTACCTAACTTTCAAAACTTATCATGTCTAAGAATCCAAACTCATGCAATTAAATAATCCAAATCTACAAAATTATAGAATCCAAACCCATGCAATTTAATAATCCAAACCCATGCAATTTAATAATCCAAACCCATGCAGTTTAATAATCCAAACCCATGCAGTTTAATAATCCAAACCCACGTAATTTAATCATCCAAACCCACGCAATATGAAAATATAAACACAGTCAAGAGAGGAATGAAACATGTGGGGGTGTCTTGTGGCACTGGCCTTGGGTCGTCTGCAACACTTGCCTGCATATTAGACTTGACTCATCGCAAAAAACTGCGACACACGTGTGTTTAAGCAGATATTATTACCTCAGCATAACTGATGTTCAGCGAGGTATGTGAATTATTACAAATTACCGAAGCATTTCACTCAAGGTAAAATTCCACTGGCAAATCGTTATTTAACGTGAAAATTTCTGGCTGAAGAGATTAAATCTTGTGAATGATACGACTATTCCTGTCACAATTAATACGCAAAGTTTATTTTGTAATCAAGATCTGAATATTTAAGTAAAATAAAGAAATTCGAACGTAAAATGGACTATACGTATTGTATACATGAATTCCCCTTCAAAGTAGCATCATAAAAAATGAATACCGAGAAACTGCGGCAAGATTAATAGCAACAACTTTCTTGGGTATCCATATGACGCTGATGGGCAAAGCAAATAGTAAACCAACTTTCATAGTATCTGACCTCTGCTTCAGTTCGACCTGATTCTGTTTTACAGAAACACAAAGAAAACATAACTCAAAATAGTTCATAGTTCAACCAAGTGGTAAGAACTATGCCACTATGTCATTGTAGGTTCTAATTGGAAGATTTTTATATAAGCTTTTCATTCATTCTCGTACGATAATGATTGAAATATTAATGTTACTTAAACGTAAATGAAAACAATATAATAGTTGAATCAAACGCACATATATTATATGCTTAAAATATATTAATGATACAAGTAGATGAATTTGAATAAAATTAACGTTTGTGGTAAAAAAAGTAGCTTATATGTGAAAATCTGTACAAAACCTTCAAGCAACTAAAGAGATGCTCTGATCTAGCAATGCACAAATACAGCATTTTTTTTTATACATTAGGTACATCTGCAATTGTGCAGGTACCCTAGACTATATGAAGGGGAGTACAGTGTGTCAAAAAGCTAGCTACGTGATGCTAACAAATCCCCATCACACCAGATGGTTAGTCATACATAGCAAATGCAGCAAGAAGTGCTCTAATCTAGCAAATGTGGATATCTTTAACAAATGCAGCAAGAGGTGCTCTAATCTAGCAATGCTGAAATATTTAACAAATGAAGTAAGAGGTGCTCTAATCTAGCAATGCTGAAATAGTAAACAAATGCTGCAAGAGGTGCTCTAATCTAGCAATGCAGCAAATATTTAACGAAAGAAGCAATCCTAAATATCTTTTGTAGGTCAAGTATAACAAGGATAGCACAGATACACATCATAGTAACTGAATGTACAAGGTTTTCTCTTCATCATCAAAGAGAAAAGATTCTGCTTAGCTCAACAATCTAATAGTCAACATAAATTGAATTAAAGAGTTCTTCCCTGATACAAGCAAGTGAATTTATATTTTTTATTTGTGTATAATTTTGTTCTTATTAATCATCCTAGTGAATAAAATAATTACTGCTACCCAGAACATTGTTTATAAATAAATTATTTTTTTATTCAACAGCAATATGACATCGATTAAAATATCGCAAATTTTTAAAGTATTTTCCTTTAAGCATATTGGTCGTCAAAATTGAAGGTGAATATATATATATATATATATATATATATATATATATATATATATATATATATATATATATATATATATATATATATATATATATCTGAAGTTGGAACTATAGTCATTTTAAAAAGAAAAATGACCTTATAAAATGACTTGGGCATAGATATTACATCGAATCAACTCACGGCCACTTGAGCAACGAAATTGTATATATACATATACAAAACTCGCCTCAGTTTTGAGTCACAGTTTCAGTCCCGCTCTTGTGACAGATAAGTCCACTACGGGTTCACCATAGCCCGTGCTACTTGTAACGTTTGTTCCCAGTAGCTGAATCTATAACAACAACAACCCCGCAGTGTGGAAATCCGGAGGGAAAACACCTGCTTTTTCAATATATATTTTTTTTCAAATATATTGTATATACAAATAAAACATATTTGTATATAATATATACAAATATATTGTGTATATTATATATGCAATATATTTGTACAATATATATATATATATATATATATATATATATATATATATATATATATATATCGTGTGTTATGCGCGGTTTCCTCTGAGGCTATGGGTCCCCCTTCTTCCAGCCAGAGGTGGTACTCCCTTCCCATATAAATATATATATATATATATATATATATATATATATATATATATATATATATATATATATATATATATATATATATAGGGGGGTACCACCTCTGGTGCAATTATAGGGACCCACAGCCTCAGAGAAGGGAACACAGAGCATTCAGGGAAAAACTTGCCATTTAACTCTGAATACATGAGGGTGTTCGCTTCTCCTACCACCCCCTTTTTATGGTGTACACTTTATTAAGCAAGGTTATACAGTTACATATCTGATTGTATACAAAAAATGAGCATTAAGAGGACACAAAAATAGTTCGCTTCCTAGAGGCTGTAGATTTCCTCGAACTCCTCCGACGTTGGGCAGGAACCGAGGATGCAGCGAGCATTCCCCCTCTGGATCGCGACACTGAGGTGCTGAAAGAGAAAACGTGCCGCTCTAGGGTCTCTTGTGGTGTCAATGAGCTTGGAACCACGATCCTTTAGAAACCTTCTTGCACTCTCTCCCCATGGGCCTAGGGTCTCAGACCCTATTGGAACGAAGTTGTACCGATGATCTAATTGCCTATACTTGGCTGACTTGTCTCTTTCTCTGTGTGTCGCCGCGGCTCCTGCTGTGCCGGCAGAGAGGTTGATGTATGTGGCTGCCAGGGTGGATACGCAAGTATAGTCCCATGCCAACTGTCTGCCACCCTTCCACGGACGCAGTGTGATTCCGTCTGGTCGGCCGGCAAAGCTAACAGAGTCACGGTTTAGAAGGTTGCGGGGCTCTCTCTCCGCTGGACACTGGGCAGAGGCAAGGCTTCTTTTAATGATGTCGTTTACTTCGTCGTGTCTAGTGTGCCAACCACCAGATTTTCCACAGTGCAGGCCATGCAATCCATATTCGTCAGCATCTGCCTCGCCGCAAATACACCTATGAACAGTGTGGATAGGGGCAGCAAAACGGAGAGCGACTGCAATACGGAGCTCCTGCGGATCAAGACGTGTGCCTGTCGCAGACATAGGGACTGCCAAAAGGAAGTCCCCTGCATGGGGAGCCTGCACAGCTGTGAGGCGTGCACGATCACTGGGGGTTGTTGCTGCCTCCAGCAAAGCTGTGGCTTCTTTGTCTGCAATGGGGCTGTCCCAACTGGATTGTTTCTTGGCTTTCGGCATGGCTGGTCTGAGTGCTGGGTCTGCCATGGCACCCCATTTCGTGTCGCATTCCGTGTAGTGGGGGTCCTGTATCCCCACTACATCACTGAGGGTGTCAGGTAGAATTTCCTTAACCAGGTCATCTGATGCTGAGGAGGAAGACACGAAGGCTGGGACAGCAATTTGGGTGGCGGTGCGGACACCCAAGCCACCGAGCCTAACAGGAAGAGTGGCTTGTTTCCACTGGCACTCGTTGAGGGAGAGATTAACAACTTTTTCCAGCATGGTCTTCAGTAAGAGGTCATACTCTTCAAGCTTTCGGTTGTCGTAAGATGGGGCGCACCTCAGAAAATAGGTTAGATATATATATATATATATATATATATATATATATATATATATATATATATATATATATATATATATATATATATATATATATATATATATATATATATATATATATATATATATATATATATATATATGATAATTTAAGCTTGGAACACAAGTGACCAAGAAAATTGAAGAGGGCAACACAGTAGGGGCAATTAGGTTACTTACCAGTGAAGAAACAATCGCCCCTAGAGATACAGCAACTGCCGACTCACTGAGAGAGAAGCACCCTCCCAGAGTATCATGGGAACCCACTGCTCGGGACACAAATGCCCCAGACATGGGACCTCTATTCCTCCAAGCATCAGAGGTATACAAAGCCATCATGTCATTTCCACCAGGCTCAGCAGGGGGATACACTGGAGTAAGACCTCAGCACCTCAAGGAGATGACAAACCCAGTTCTCGGAGAAGTTGCCGAGACACTGCTGTCAGAGATCACGAAGTTTGTCAACGACTGTCTCTCCGGGTTGATCCCAGATACAATTAAACCGTTCTTCTTCGGAGCATCCCTTGTGCCCTTAAGAAGAAGGATGGTGGAGTCAGACCCATTGCCGTGGGCAACACACTTCGGCGCCTTGTTGCTAGGGCAGCTGTCAGAAAAATCAGCATAGACGCTGCAACGATGCTTCGACCCCATCAACTAGGTTTTGGTGTCCCCCATGGCTGTGAAGCAGCAGCTCATGCAGCACGAGCCTATATCAAGGACCTCCCAGAAAATAAGGCATTAATTAAATTAGACTTTAAAAATGCCTTCAACCAGGTAAAAAGGGATGTGGTACTGGAAGCAGTTCGAACCAGCTTTCCTTGTCTACTTCCTTTCGTTTCAGCAGGGTACAGTAGGGAATCGACACTGTTGTTTGGGGAACATGAAGTTGTTTCCGCAGAAGGTGTCCAGCAGGGAGACCCACTTACCCCTTTCCTTTTCTGCATGGCAGCTAAGGAGGTCACAAGTAGGTTGTCCAGCGAATTCAACATCTGGTTCCTGGACGATGGCACCCTGGCAGGGACACAGGAATCCCTGCTAGGAGATCTTCAGCTAGTGAAATCTAGGGGAGAGGAGTTAGGCCTTACACTAAATCCATCAAAGTGTGAAATCATCTCGTCCAGCCAACCAATCATAAATGCAGTACAAATCTTATTGCCAGGAGCCCAAGTGATCGCTCCCACCGACAGTGTGCTGCTAGGGGCACCTCTGGGCTCGAACGCCATTGAGGTAGTCCTCGAAGAAAAGCTTAAAGACCTGAGGAGGATGGAGGCGCGAATAGGGGCTTTGGATGCTCATGATGCGTTGTACCTTCTTACAAGGTGCCTGGCCTTGCCCAGACTTACCTATTTCCTCAGGTGTGCCCCTTCTTTTGACAGCCCAAAATTAACGGAATACGATTCACTCCTAAAGACAATAACTATGAAAGTGTTAAACCTCTCCCTGCAAGATGACCAGTGGGACCAAGCAACGCTCCCAGTTAGACTCGGGGTATAGGTATTCGCAAGGCGACACAGTTAGCATTGCCGGCATTCTTATCCTCGACCAGTGCTACAAGTGAATTAGTGAAGGAAATACTACCAGAATACCTAAGGAACTCCATTGGGATTCGTGATCCCAAATTTGTGGAAGGAGCTGGTCGGTGGGACACACTCGCCAATTCACACACCCGACCAACTTGTCCAAACGACGGTAAACAGGCCAAATGGGATAGCCCCATAGTGGAGAACATCGCCAAAGCATTGCTGGACGTAGCTTCTCAGAAGGACAGAGCGCGTCTCCTAGCTGTGCAAGCCCCCCATGCTGGGGACTTCCTGTTGGCAGTCCCTAATTCCGCCTTGGGCACCCGCCTGGATCATCGGGCCCTAAGTATTGGTGTTGCTCTGCGCCTTGCCGCCCCTATCTCCACCGAGCACCGGTGTATTTGCGGCCAGGCACGGGCAGACCAATACGGCAGCCATGGTCTCATCTTTCGTAAGACACAGGGAAAGATTGCCAGACACGAGGCAGTCAATGACATCATCAAGAGAAGTTTGGCTACAGCTGGGTGTCCAGCACAAAGGGAACCCCAGTTGTGCAGACCTGACAACAGCCAAAAACGCCAAGATGGAGTCACCCTGCAGCCATGGAGGGAAGGTAAACAGGTCGTGTGGGATTACACCTGTGCATCTACATTGGCTGATACCTATTTACGTTACAGCTCAGCGGAGGGAGGTGGGGCAGCCACCTTCAGGGAGACCCAGAAAATCCACAAGTACAGAGACCTAGAACGTTGTTACAGGTTCGTGCTGATAGGCTCAGAGACTCTGGGCGCCTGGGGTAAATGTGCACTCAAGTTTTTAAAGGAGGTTGGTGAGGAACTCATTGGGAAAACTAGAGACCCACGAGCAGCCAGTTTCCTGTTCCAGCGCCTCAGTGTCGCGGTGCAGAGGGGAAATGCGTGCTGTATCCTGGGTACGCACCCAACCTCCGAGGAGCTGGACGAGGTCTTCGAACGCTGATTGTTTAATTGTTATATATTTGTGTGTGTGTGTGTGTTCTCTGTAAACTGTAGCATTGCAATAAAATAAAACAAAACATACAAAAAAATAATAGGGGTGGTAGGAGAAGAAAAGAATTAAGTATTCGGTGAGAATCCACAAGATCTTCTCTGAATGCTATTTGTTTTCTTCTTCGAGGATGTGGGTCCTTGCAATTGCACCAGAGGTGGTACCCATAATAATATATATATATATATATATATATAATATATATAATAATTATATATATATATATATAATATATATATATAT
>WNGS01119431.1:0-14133 GCA_020271785.1 Procambarus virginalis
TAGAAGCCACCAAGAGTAATTATCTTGTTCTGTTCAGTTGCCTAGTTGTTTGGTCGGTGAACTCTGGCAAACCACCGGGCAAATAGTTTGCGCGATGGGCTTTGTAAGTGATCTATTGCTTGATGCTTTAGCTGCTTAAACCTACTGCAGCCCCACTAGTGAGATTCCTTTAATGTTTATTTTAATGGTTTTAACAATTTTGTTGTATTTTAATGTTACAGGAACAGCTAGATGCTTATGAAATTGAGAAAGCTAACCTCCTAGAGCGTAGTTCAGCAGCCAAGGAGGAGGGTTGACAAACTGAGCAAGCAGTACGCAACTCTTCTAGGTCATCAGAATCATAAACAAAAGATCCAGCATGTCCTCAAGCTCAAGACTGAGAATGTCCAGCTTAAAGAAAGTAAGTTCAGTTACAGAAATTATATATTTAATTACAGAAATAGAATGGAATGAAAATGTTTCAATAGAAAGCATCCAATTAATATCATTGAATGGAAATTTTAGTCAAGGGTCATAGGGTATCATTTTGAACATTTAGGTGTTTTTGGATGTATGGAAATTTATTTTTCTTAATTTGTATCATTCCACTTGAATACAAATAAATATTAAGAAACATTTCAGTACTCTGGTATTTTACCCGGGATACTTTCCTGAAACATGACACCATTCTATTTAAAGCGTCCTATGATTTAGCTTGTACTCGCCTAGTACTCGCCTAGTTGTGTTTGCGAGGGTTGAGCTCTGGCTCTTTGGTCCCGCCTCTCAACCGTCAATCAACAGGTGTACAGATTCCTGAGTCTATTGGGCTCTGTCATATCTACACTTGAAACTGTGTATGGAGTCAGCCTCCACCACATCACTTCGTAATGCATTTGTGTGAAAGCACCTGGGTGAGGTTACAGGATGAGAGGGGTTCACCACTTTCTTGCCGGTGCCTGGGATCGAACCCGAGACCACAGGATCACAAGTCCAGCATGCTGTCCGCTCGGCCGATCGGCTCCCAGGCAGCGTTGGCATTACAAGCTCACTTCTCCTTGCAACACGCCTGGTTGGTTGCCCTGTTTGGATTTTAGGGCCTGGATTTCAGGGCGTTGGTTGCTTCGCCTTTGGTTCTGTCCGTGCCACCGATTTCTTCTCGGGTGGGCGTGTTCGCCCTGCTCCTCTCTGCCTGTTTCTGGCTAAAAATTGTCTGGCAATTTTAGAGTCGGGCAGGGTTTAGGTTGGAATGAAATCGGGGGATGCTCCTTGTAATTCGGACACAGAGGTGGTCGAGCCCTTTTTTTTCACTAAGGCTTCCAGTTCATTCCAGCCTCCTCCGTTCTCAGAAGCAATTTCCTGGACTCTGCCTATTCTTTAGAGGTCGTGAGTGTGGAAGGACTCTGCCCCAGGGCTCATGGGAGTCCGCTGTGAGCGCTTGGGCTCCCTTGTTCCTGCTTGGGCCTTGTGCCTCTGGGCAGGTGTGGTTGCTGATGGGGAGGGGGTTTCATCTCCTTTCCTTCTGCCTTAGTTTTAAAATGTTTGCTGTAGTGATTTAAGCACTCTCGGGCCAGATGCATCCATGTTTTGCTTGGACATTTGTTTTGGCGGCCATTTAGCTCTATGGGCATTTCCACTCCTGGCCGCCAGGGCGGCGATACTCGTCATCCAGCTCGTTGGCTGTGTTTGTGGTTACCCGTGTGGCATATGGCAGCTGAGCGTACCCTTCAGGGAGCCCCACTGGCTCCCTGAAGCTATCAAACTGATATGTGCCATATTAGTTAGGTGCCATTAGCCCCTGGAGTTCTATGCCTACCAGGGGCCATGAGCTAGAACCTGGCCCCCCTTCAGAGAGGTGCAGGGAGTATGTCCATATGAGCTCTACATTTAGTTTGTCTTGTCTACCATTGACTGGGAAAGGCACCCAGAAAGGAAGGTGAACCAATACAAACCTCTTAACTGGTTAAAATTGCAACCCATGTCTGAAAAGAGCCAAAGAACTCTCCCTAAAGAAAACGAGGAACAAGCAATTGTCATCCAATCATCCTCACCCCTGACGGGGAAGGGAGGAGGGGGGGGACGATTCGACAACGATTGCCTTACCCTGCTCAGGCGAGCCAGCCACACGATCCTAGATCGTTGAATGATGTGCCGGTGTTGACCTCTCGCCTCGCATTTTGTCTGGTTTTAGTGTGCGTGTGGCTTGGCCAGAACTGGAGTGTAATTACCTAAGTGTAATTACCTAAGTGTAGTTACAGGATGAGAGCTACGCTCGGGGTGTCCCATCTTCCCAGCACTCTTTGTCATATAACGCTTTGAAACTACTGACGGTCTTGGCCTCCACCACCTTCTCCCCCAACTTGTTCCAACCGTCTACCACTCTGTTTGCGAAAGTGAATTCTTATATTTCTTCGGCATCTGTGTTAGCCAGTTATATCTATGACCTCTTGTTCTTGAAGTTCCGGGTCTCAGGAAATCTTTCCTGTCGATTTTATCAATTCCTGTTACTATTTTGTATGTAGTGATCATATCACCTCTTTTTCTTCTGTCTTCTAGTTTTGGCATATTTAATGCTTCTAACCTTTCCTCGTAGCTCTTACCCTTCAGTTCTGGGAGTCACTTAGTAGCATGTCTTTGCACCTTTTCCAGTTTGTTGATGTGCTTCTTAAGATATGGGCACCAAACAACAGCTGCATATTCTAGCTTTGGCCTAACAAAGGTCATGAACAATTTCTTTAGTATATCCCCATCCATGTATTTAACCCTCAAACTGCGCATATCATATATAAATGATATCAGTGACAAAACCGATATCGCGCACATCATTTATATATGATTTCGTGTCTAGCGCTATAATTTAAACACCCCGCCTGGGATAGGGGCAGCAATAGTACAGCCACGACTGATAGTTGCCAGATCCCACCTAGAAAAAAAATCCAGCCCAACATTTTTGAGAGTGAGAGCGTCAGTATTGTGCCAGCCACCAAGGCTGGCGCACGCAGCACGAGCTCACAGCACCGCTGTTCAGCTTGTGACCACAGCATCGCCTACAAATGCCAAAATATAAGTGATACTGCTATTATTTAGCAGTGATAGTATTACTGAAGCCCCCTGACTTTGATAAAACTGACCAGGATTCTGATAACAGCTTGATTGTGGAGATATTTAGCGCTGTGCTCGATGGAGGGAGGAGTACGGCTGTGGAGGGAGGATTGTGGCGTTGTCTTCTGACTGTGTGTGGCCACCATTTATTGACTGCACTCACCATACCAGCTTAGTGGTTCGCTATGGTGAACACAAATGTAGATACTTACATATAACGTGTGTATAGTGTGAGATAACAGCGAGAGGAGTAGGTTGGGAGCCGCCATTTTGGTGAAGGAGGAGCGTCGTCTGCAGAAATTATCGTGTTGTTTACTGGTGACCACAAAGGGTCTTTGGGCACCATACCAGCTTATTTGTACAAGTATGGTGAATAAAACAGGTAGATACTTATATATAATGTGTGTATATAGCATAATAACACCACAACCAATATTGTTGGAGGAGAAATATTAGTGTGTGTGGCCTTGAGAGTGGCCGCCGATCAGCTGACTGTGGAGTAGCTACGTCTTTGTGCGTTTACTCACCATACAAGCTTAGATGTACAGTTATGGTGAACAAAACATGTAAATACGTATATATAACGTCTGTGTATAGTGAATAAATGCAAAAACAGTATTGTGGGAGGTAAATGAGGGTGACTGAGGTGGTGTTGAGGGAGGGCGTGGCAGTGAGTGGCTCGCTGGTGTGTGGCGGCCACTCCTCGTTGCTTTTTGACTCACAAGACCAACTTAGTAGTTCGTTATGGTGAACAAAACATGCAGATACTTATATATAACCTGTGTATATAGTGTAACAACAGCAAAACTATTTGTTTATTGTTTTATGAACATAATAATTGAATCACTTATATGCACACCATAATTTTGAGTACAGCAATGGTTCACACATTTTATAATATAAATATACCACAATTCACTGTATGGAATAATATTACTGCAAAAAAACTAAGAAAAAATCAATCAGAGACATTGAAATAATTAGGAAATAATATATTTGTGGCAACTGCTGTCTGACAGCTCGGGCGGAGTACACCTCGTCTGGCGAAGGCTCTGCCAACGCCCCTTTTTTGCCACACTTCCCTACCCTACTGCGGCTAAAATATGCTACCTACGATTTTTTTGTTATTTTTTCCGTGATCAGGGAACAAAAATAAACAATTCTATAAGACGAAAGAATTTTTTGGATTTTTTTTTTTTGTTGCGCCTGTGGGTGTGAATTCCATTTGGGCCCCTAGCGGTTTGAGGGTTAAAAACAATTCTGAAATTAGAAAGCATAGCATAGGCTCCTTGCACAATATTCTTTATGTGGTCTTCAGGTGATAGTTTTCTATCTAGAACCACCCCTAGATCTCTTTCTTTATCATTGTTCTTTAAAGATTTCTCACATAATATATAGGTTGTGTGGGGTCTATGTTCTCCTATTCCACATTCCATAACATGACATTTATTAACATTAAATTCCATTTGCCAAGTGGTGCTCCATATACTTATTTTATCCAGGTCTTCTTGAAGGGCATGACAATCATCTAAATTTCTTATCCTTCCTATTATCTTAGCATCATCAGCAAACATGTTCATATAATTCTGTATACCAACTGGTAGATCATTTATGTAGACAATAAACATCACTGGTGCAAGAACTGAACCCTGTGGTACTCCACTTGTGACATTTCTCCAGTCCGATACATTGCCTCTGATCAACAGCCCTCATTTTTCTATGTCAGAAAGTTTTTCATCTATGTTAGAAGCGTACCTGTCACTCCTCCAATATTTTCCAGTTTCCAGAACAACCTCTTATGTGGAACTCTGTCGAAAGCCTTTTTTAGGTCCAGATAGATGTAGTCAGCCCAACCATCTCTTTCCTGTAATATCTCTGTTGCTCGATCATAAAAACTGAGTAAATTCGATACACAGGATCTACCAGATCGAAAACCATACTGTCTGTCTGATATTATATCATTTCTCTCCAGGTGTGCTACCCATTTAGTTTTAATTATTTTTTCCAATATTTTGACTATTACACTTGTCAATGATACCAGTCTATAATTAAGGGGGGTCTTCCTTGCTTCCACTCTTGTAAATTGGAACTATGTTAGCCTTTTTCCACACATCAGCTACAACTCCTGTAAACAGGGATGCCTGAAAGATCAGTTGAAGAGGGATGCTGAGCTCAGGTGCACATTCTCTCAGAACCCATGGTGAAACTCCATCTGGACCAACTGCTTTGTTCTTATTTAGCTCTTTGAGCATTTTTTCCACTTCGTCTCTAGACACCTCTATGTGCTCTATGTTGTTCTCTGGAATTCTTATTGTATCTGGTTCCCTGAAGATTTCATTTTGTACAAACACACTTTGGAACTTTTCGTTTAATGTTTCACACATTTCCTTTTCATTTTCCGTGAATCTATTTCCCATTTTCAACCTCTGAATATTATCCTTTACCTGCAATTTGTTGTTTATGAATTTATAGAATAGACCTGGTTCTGTTTTACATTTGTCTGCAATCCCTTTTTCAAAATTTCTTTCTGCCTCTCTCCTCACTGCCGTGTAGTTGTTTCTCGCATCTTTGTATCGCTGGTATGATTGGGGGTTTGGCCTCTTCCTGTATTGATTCCATTTTTGTGTCTTTTGGTCTCTGGCCCTCTCGCACTTTCTGTCGAACCAATCCTGTTTCCTAGTTCTGCTTCTCTGTTTTGGTATAAATTTTTTGTGCCTTTATCATATATTTCACAAAACTTGACATACATCTCATTCACTTCCTTGCCTAGCAACAAGTCTGTCCAATTATACTCCCTAAAAAATTTTCTAAGGTTGCCATAATGTCCTCTCCTAAAGTCAGGTTTTTCAATTGCATCGACCATCATATTTTCTTCCAGATTATAACGCATTGCATACTTTATCCCCAAAAAGACATGGTCACTTTTACCCAAGGGAGGAAGGTACTGAATGTCAAATATTTCTTCCTCCTTCCTGGTAAATATCAAATCTAGCATGGAGGGAACGTCACCTTCCCTCATCCTCGTAGCTTGTTTAACATGTTGATACAAGAATGTTTCCAGGATGAGGTCTACAAATTTACAGGTCCAGAAATCTTCTGTTTTAGCTTCATATGCTTCCCAGTCTATGGATTTCAAGTTGAAGTCGCCGACTATCAACAGTCGTGAACTATCGTTATCCGCTCTCGCTATGATCTCTCTCATTATCGTTATAAGACCTTCTCGTTTACTATCTAGCTCCTCCTTTGACCATGTGCTGCTTAGCGGTGGACTATATGCATTTATGATCACTAGTTTATCATCCTCATGGCAGATCTCTAGTGCTATTATGTCAACTTCTTGTGGATTGGTAGTCATTATTTCGTTCACCTTTAGGTGTTCTTTCACCAGCACAGCAACGCCACCGCCTTTCCTAATTTTTCTGTCCCGTCTCCAAATTGAGTAGCCCCTTGGGAATATGACCTCATTTAAAATAACATCTTCAAGTTTTGTCTCCGTGAGTGCAACAATGTCTGGTGTCTGCAGCTGTATTATATCACTTAACTCCAGTATCTTTGACCTTACTCCATCTATGTTGGTGTATGCAATCTTCAGGAACTTGTTCCCCATCTTCTTATTTTTCACTCCCCCTTTCTCTAATGATTTTGTTGGTTTGCTTTTATGTACCACTTTACTGGTCTGCCTACCCCTATCACTTTGTAGAAAAAAGAATTGATTTCTTCTTCATTCCTGCTCTCATTTAAACGTTTTGCCTCGGCGAGGTTCAGTTTCAGCTTCTCTCTATCTTCTTTTGAAAGATCTCGTCTTAACGACCACCCTTTCCCATCCTCAACGCTTTGTAATTTTCTGGCATTCCTTAGTACTTCTTCCATCTGTTTGGCACCGTTTAGGGTGATCCTCAAAGGTCGATCTTTCCCTTTTACATATCTGCCTATTCTCCTGTAGTCGCACACATTCTCTTTGGTTGTAAGACCTTCCACGAGGCCAACAATTTTATCTACTACTTTTGCTTCTTCTACAGCTCTTTCTGACCTAGATGTTATCTCCTTTTCTTTGCATCCAAAAATGATCAGGGACTTACTCCGATCAACTGTGTTTTGCACCAACTTTGGGTTAGATGCCAATTCTTTTCTCACTTCTAGCCTAATGTTTGTTTTATCTTGGTTGCTGCAGTGTTTGACTTCTTTTACTGCTTCTTCTATTTTTTCCTTGTCCTTGGCCACTTGCGCATAAGTGAGTTGCATATCTTTCTTGCACTGTTCTATTCCCTGTGCAACTTCCTCCATCTGTGCTGACAAAAGCTGTTTCTCCTGTTGAATTTCCTTGCCTAACCTATTGTAGTCATTTGTGTTTAAATTTACTTTAACTTCTTCCAAAGCTATTTTTAAGAGACTATTTTCTTCTTCCATGGCTTTGCAATTTGTTTCCAATTTAATCTTATCCTTGCACAAGTCTTTCACTACACCCTCAAGACATACAACTTTGCTATTTAAATGGTCATTACTTTCTTTCAATTTACTAATTAATTCTATATGAGAGGTCACTATAGTATCTAATTTTGCCAACTTGTTGTATAGACTGGTTATCTCAATGCTTTCTTCACTGAAACCATCAAAATCAAGCTCTGTTGTGTATTTCCTCTTGCCACCGTCGGCCATCTTGAATGCTGTTCTCTGCACTGTAAACACTAGGGCAACTTTTTCTCATCCAATTTTTTCACTTCCCTTGGCACATTACTGTTATCTCACCTATTTTTCAAAAGCACTATACCTTTATGTTGTCTGGGACACCACTCACTATCATCATCCTGTACTACAACACTTAGGATTGTTGAAATAAGCTGGAGCTCCTCTTGTCTGCCTCCTGGGATAGAACTTGGGATGGAATGTGCCATGTCCAATGTTTCAATGAGTATCACAGTCTTGATGACTTCTAAATGTCCAAGACTGGTGCCAAAACATGTAAATACAGAATAAGTGAGTGTATATATTGGAAATAAATCATAAGATATTGTATATTTTATTGTGAAATAAGACATTTTTGTGCAAATACTTGTGACACTAATATGTGGATACAATATACATTGACAACAGTTTTATGTTTATAAATCATCTTGTGAGAACATATTGAACCACACCAGTGAAAAAAAACCAGCGTTGAATGTAATGAAACGCCATTTTCTGGGTGAGTCCCGGAGGCTCCCCGAGCTATCTATGGCTGATATGGATACCCTAACTATTTTGCATCAGTCGATGTGGGTGGAGTTCTAGCCTACCGGGGACCACGAGCCAGAACCTGGCCCCCTCAAGAGGCAGGGAGCAATGGCCCATAGAAATGCACATGTGATTTGGAGCATTCTATATCTGCCATCGACCGGGACAGGCACCCAGAAAGGTAAGCGCCACAAAACAAACCCCTATTCTGGTTACCACAAAATTGACAAACGAGTGGACAGAACTCCCCCAGGAAAACGAACTAACAAGCATGACGTCACACGAGCCGCGCCGCATGTCTGCGCAGCTCCCCCCTCCCCGGGAGGGAAGGGGGAGCCCCAGACCCCGCGCCGGCTATCCACACCCCAGTTCCGAGCTAATATCAAAACCACGAAAAACCGCCGACCGGAGGGCGGGAGGGATGCCGGGAGCCTCCGGGACTCACCCCAGAAAATGGCGTTTCATTACATTCACGCTGGTTTTCTGGGGGAGCCCCTACGGCTCCCCGGAGCTACCTCACCAAAGACTACCTAAGAAAACAAGGGGACATACCCGGGAGGCAGTCGGTGAACCACTCCTCACATGAAGTCGAGAAACAACAAAAGCCCCTCCGGAAAGCAGCAGGCACAACATTCGCCAGAAAAAGGGAGAACGGCCACAGACGAAGAAAACTATGACCAAGATCATAGGAGCCAGAAACCACTGCGCCTGAGAAGAGCATGAAGCACTGCCACACAACCCCCAGAGGCCAATGCCAAAAGATAGCCGAGGCAAAGCAAACCTGGCCCCGAGAGCCACACCACCAAGGAGAAGAAAACAGGAGACACCCTGTCCAAAGACCTGGACGGCACAGGCAGTGCAGAAACAGGCCGGAGGTGAAACAATGCACGATACAGCCTGCGAAACGGCACAGAAGGAACATCGAAACCGAAAGCTAGCAGCAGAAACCAAGGTGCAAGCCCAGGAACAGTCCCAGCGCCTCTACACCTTCTGCAAGCCAATCCTATGACAGCCCCAGGAGGGAAAAGAAACGCAGGACCAAAACCAAAATGCCACAAGCGTGCAAGCCACCACACAAGTGCACCGACAGGGAGGAACCTGCAGAAGGATAAGAGCCGCCCCGCACCAACCCCCGGCAGAAGGGCAGGAGCGAAGACTCAGTAAAAGGAGCAAAATCGCCCACAGGAAACGAGGAGCGCCGAGACAGCGCGAAGAGGAGATATATGCACAAAGAACCAGAAGGCCAAACATCCAGAAACTGCCGGGAAGAGGACCCACAAGCCCTAGAAAGGACCGGAGGGAAGCTCAACCGAATGACGACAGACGTACCAGAAAAAGGGAAAGAGCTGACTGGGGTTAGAAGACACAGAATTGCTCTTTCCCACTCTCATTATTCCTGCCCTGTCATTCTCCGCCGCACACGTAATGTACGTTTACAGGAGAGTGAAGGAGGAGGGGCCCACTGGAAGTGTGTCAAGGAAAACCAGCACAAAGACGCCGCCAGAGTAGCAGGCGCCGGCCCCGTCAACAGAGAGCAGCAGTGCATCGCCGGCTGCATTCTCTCTATGGTGTGGGTGCCAGAAGCCACGGAGCGACCGGGGACAAGAAGAAAGATGTCGGTGACGGGTGTCACGAGCCCCAACAGATGACCAATGCAGTATACGGCGCTAGGACTGACCTGCGCCGGTCGGACTGACTGACATGTCAACGTCACACAGTGGGTGTTGAACTCCCCTCTGTTTATCCGCTTTCTCCTTTCCCACGGCAATTGGGTGCAGCTACCAAGGCTACCCCAAAACAGTCCCAAACCTTCGAAAACAAAAGAAGCAAACAAAGAACGAAGGCACAAAAACTCCGTCGCACCCGAGACCAAAAGTCATGCAGAACACCAAGAAGAGGGGGACATGACTGAGAAGGCCCGTCCTGGAAAAAGGTGCGAAGACTGTAGAAAAACACCCACCGACAGGACGGAAACAATGGGCATGCTGGACAAGGAAAACCGAGCCCAGGGAGGGACCGATGCCCACAAAGCACGTGCGGAGCGGGGGACGGAAAAACACCACACCACAAAACCGCAAGCCTGGCCCAGAGGGGTAGAAAAACCCCGGCGGGGACCAACGGGGCCGAATGCCCCTCACGTTAGCACCACCCCAGCCCCGGGAACCCACCCTGCAGGCCCCGGGGCCGAGCTGTCCCCTCAAAGCCCCAGCGTCAAGAAAACCCCGGGGCAGCCGTGAAAAACACCAAGGAAGGGAGCCCACTAGGCTCCGGAACTTGAACGGAAACCGGAGGAAAAAGCGAGGGGTGAGACGAAGACCCCAAGCTCATCCCCAACCAGCACAATGAGGCAAGGACAAAACAGAATCCAAGGAACCTGGAAAACCAGGCCCAGCACAGCAAGACCGACAAGGAAGGAGGGCCCCAAAAGGAGCACGGAAGGGCCGAACATAATGCCACAACCAACCCCGACACGCAGCTGCAGTACCAAAACCGCAGCAAAACGTCCCACACTCCCCGAGGGAGCGACAGACAGAAGATAGATAAATCGTACACGAGCGGCACACAAGGGGACACAGGCGGAAACCGAGCACCCAACCGAGCCACAGGGACGGTAGGAGAAACGTGTGCAGTGTAACAGGCAACCGAAGGAACACATTGGGCAGCCCAACATGGGCTGATCCCATACACAGCCCCAAGAGCAGAGACGAGAGCGCCCATGAAGCACAGAAACCGCTCAACAGGCAAACGACAGGGGAGAGGCGGAACTAAAGAGCCAGAACCCAACCCCGCAAGCACACAACACCCTCGACACAGGAAACGTACCACCAAACAGGCACCCCCACCGTTGCACCGTGGAACAAGGTGGAGGCGGGGCCCCGAACTAGTACAGGCAGTACAGGCAGGGGTCGCCTCGAAAGGGCCAAGAGGCCACCCGCAGACACCCGTGAACCGAGGAAGGAATCAGGTGGAGAGAACAAGAGCAGCCCAATATGGGCTAATAGCCCAGCGATATGGACCACTGTCACAAGTACGTACGTACACCCATGCCTACGCCCAAAAACAGCGTCAGGACGAAGGAAACGCCAAACCGCACCAACTCACCTGCAGAACTGTTTTAGTGTCAGAGTGGTTGACAAACGGAATGCATGAGGAAGGGATGAGGTGGAGGCTGACTCCATACACAGAGTCAAGTGTAGAGATGATAGAGCCCAATAGGCTCAGGAATCGGTACACCTGTTGATTGACTGTTGAGAGGCGGGACCAGAGAGCCAGAGCTCAACCCCCGTAAACACAAATAGGAGAGTACAGCAGCACCCCAGACAACCCCCAAGCAACGGGGCACGGATGGGATGAAGAGCGAGAGGCGAAGCCCCTCGAAAAAATGGAAGCACAACACATGTGCACACTGCCCGGAACCAAAACAAACTCACGGCGCATGCGCAGGACGCGAAAGAAAAGTAGCCCAACAGGGCGAGAAGTAGCCCAATACCGCTACAAGTAGCCCAATACTGCTACAAGTAGCCCAATACTGCTACAAGTAGCCTAAAACTGCTACAAGTTCCGGGACACGCAGGAGGTAAGCCGCAAAGGCCAACGGCACCGCAGACGAAGAGATGCGGTTAGCCGAAAAACTCCGGAAGACGGAACCGAAGGAACCACAGGGACACGGAACCGAACCCGGGAAGGAGCAGAACCCAAGCCCAATTCGTACGCAGAGGGGGGAAAGAAAAACCCCACTCCTCGCAACAGTAAGCCCCGCTCAGAAGGACGGAATCCAGGCGGGGCGCAATGGAGCACAAAGCCCCCCAAGGTCGCTCCTCCCCAACCCCAGGAGCCTCTACACTAGGCCCCGGGGCCGAGTCGACCTCCAAAGCCCCGGCCCCACAAGAAAAAGCCGGGGCAGCCGAGAGAGCTGGAAGAGAAGGGGCCCACTGGTCAGACCCCGGAGCATCGGCAGGAGGAACAGACTCGAATGCCTCCGCAGCTACCCCGGACGGGGCAACCCCCGAAACTGCCCAAGTCTCAGAACCTCGAACCCCGCCCCGACCCCAAAGCCTACAGATGCGTAGGGGCCGGAAGCAGGAGGGGGAAAATCAAGGGGCGTGGAAGAACCAAGGCCGAAAACGACCAAAACCCCCAAATGTGTCCCTACACAAGCGGGGCAGCATCGGGGCGTCCGGGGAAGCGACAAACCTGAGCGCGTTGCAACCAACCTACCCTGCAACGCGCGAGCTGCCTGCACCCACGGGAATTCATCAGCAGACTGGGTGACTGGAGTCACGAACAAGCAACAAAGCTCGCAGGACTCAGGGTCGAATGTGTCACCGACCCAACAGGCAGCATGACGGAGGCAAAAACAAGGAGAGTCACCCTGAGACAAAGGGACAGAGCAACCCTCAACTCGCACAAAGCGAGAGGGGACGCAAGGGTCTCCACAATCGGACCCGAGAGCCCCCGGGGGGTTTTCCAGGGCCCCTAGACTGGGTCTGCTAAGGGTTATCCCAGGCAGGGCACTGCTAACCGGCGCCCCAAACTACCAAGCAAACTGCTAAAGCTGAACCCACGGGACGTGTCCACTCGCGAGGGCGAAGCAGGGGGTGCCACCACACAAACGAACCTAACATAAGGGGGATGGGGACAAGGCAGACCCCCCTACCAGGCACAAACAAATATAAAAGAAAAACCACACAAGTGGACAACGTACCCAGAGGGAACAGAGCCGGCCGCTGTCATAGGTGAAAACTAGCTACGCAGTGCCCTGCGCCCCACCAGTGCTATAACTACCACTTACCCCAAGGTAAACAAGGGAGTAAAACTCCCAAACACTCGGGGCGGCCAAACGCCAAGCAGCGAAAAGCCAACAGAGGTAGACCCGAGGTGACTTGTGGAAGATAACCCCAAGCCCCAAGGGCGGTACTTACAGGGCACTCAGGGAAGGTGACCCTAAGCACATGCAGCCCGAGTACCTGAGAATACTACTCCCAGCTCACACGATCACCGTAAGAGCAGCACTGAAAACAAGTCACAGCACTGAAACAAGACCGGAGCTGGAGCCACACGACCGTGCAAGATCCCATCAGCCGAGGAACTGAGGTGTGGATAGCCGGCGCGGGGGTCTGGGGCTCCCCCTTCCCCCTCCCGGGGAGGGGGGAGCTGCGCAGACATGCGGCGCGGCTCGTGTGACGTCATGCTTGTTAGTTCGTTTTCCTGGGGGAGTTCTGTCCACTCGTTTGTCAATTTTTGTGGTTAACCAGAATAGGGGTTTGTTTTGTGGCGCTTACCTTTCTGGGTGCCTGTCCCGGTCGATGGCAGATATAGAATGCTCCAAATCACATGTGCATTTCTATGGGCCATTGCTCCCCGTGCCTCTCTGAGGGGGCCAGGTTCTGGCTCGTGGTCCCCGGTAGGCCTAGAACTCCACCCACATCGACTGATGCAAAATAGTTAGGGTATCCATATCAGCCATGGATAGCTCCGGGGAGCCGTAGGGGCTCCCCCCAGAAACAGTATTGTGGGAGGAGAATGTGGGTGAGTCAGGTGACTTGAGGGAGGCGTGAGTGGCTGGCTGGTACACGGCGGTCACTCCTCGTTACTTTTTGACTCATAATAGCAACTTAGTGGTTCGTTATGGTGAACAAAACATGCCGATACTTATATATAACCTGTGTATATAGCGTAATAACCAACAAAGTATTTGTTCACTGTTTGATGAACATAATTGAATCAACAATACGCACACCATATTTTTGAGTACAGCGATGATTCACTCATTATTATATAAATATATTACACTACACACTATTGAATAATATTACAGCAAAAAAACTACGAAAAATCAATCAG